>CM034351.1:62183748-62195682 GCA_019925275.1 Mytilus edulis | reverse complement strand
ATATTCTTTACTTTGAGATTTTAAAGTCTCTAAAAACATGTTTTTTTTAAAATATTTAAAAAAATTAACATATCAAAATGTATACTGATTAGTACTTTTTTTGTTTAATTAGGAAATATAAAAAATTTTTCTTTTAAAAAAATATATAATATACATAAGCAAAAAGCAAAGCAAAGCATACAACCCAAAAAAAAAAAAATCGACATTCTAAATTAAAAACCCCCTTTAAATAAAAATATCCAAACCCAACAATATCAAACTGTTTTACGAGCGTTCCCAAAACAAGTGCCCTTGCTTTTTGGGGGAAATTTTCTTTTGGGGTTTTGGCCCCCAAAAAGGGTTTGCTGCCATAGACTTGCAAACCAATTTTCCCTTTTCTATTATTTCCCTCTCTTATTTAATTTTAATTTTTTTTTACTGTTTAATGCCAGCCTCCCTGATTTGTCCTGCAGAATGCAATATAATTGAAATTTCTCCTAGTTATGGGCAGTAAAATTTTTAAAAAGGGGCAAAATTGAAGAAAAAAAAAGAAAAAACATAATTGGGGAAGGGACAGGGTAGCAATTCTAGTGCGGGCCACGGGCAGCTGAACAAAAAACATAACAATTGATTTTTTTTTGGCTTTTTTGCATCACTTTTGAAAAATTTTTCCCAGATATTTTACTTTTTTCAGTATTCAACATTCAAAAAAGAAATGCTGTCAATAGCTAGACTTCTATGCATCGTGTGTACAAGATTTATTTTTATTAATCTTATATTTTTGTGCATCAATTCATAGACTATAGATTATTGTTAAAGACATCAAAGTTTTGTCTGGTGTTCATGAATTCTATAGTCCTCGTTTCACGTTTCAAAAGTACTCCAAATACCGGCTGTAGCTCTTCATATTATCAGTCAAAAATCAAGTTTGTTTGATAACACATTTTTTTGTTTATCATTTTTTTTTCAACTTTCAACAGAACTTAACGTATGTAAAGTTAGCAATACATTAAACCAAAACAAGATTAAGATTAATTCAACACAAAAAAAACACGTTGTCTCACTTTAATTTAGGACAATGACAACAAATATACTTATAGTTATACACTTGCCAAAACTTGATTACCAAGTTATTAAACAAATAAAATAAAAATTGGGCGCGAACGTGTAGGGTGCGAAAATGAAAGGGGGCGAACGTGATTGGGTGCGAACGTAAATGGGCGCGAAC
This sequence comes from Mytilus edulis, assembly GCA_019925275.1. NCBI lineage: Eukaryota > Metazoa > Mollusca > Bivalvia > Mytilida > Mytilidae > Mytilus > Mytilus edulis. The sequence goes on along the minus strand of CM034351.1, from coordinate 62,194,475 downwards.
GGACCCAGATTCTGTACAAGTAATGTAATGAGTGCAGTTCACCAAAATTGACATCTAGCCACTTATATCATTTGTGCATAAATAGTTTCCTTAAAAAAATATTTCATATAGTCTTGTTTAAAAATCTGAAATAAGACCGGCAAAAAAGCAAAACTCTATACAAATCGCTGTTTTGCCGGAGCCGGCAAAATCATAGCGCCAAGGAGGCTATTTTGCCGGAGCCGGTAAAATAGCACCTAAGAGGCTATTTTGCCGGAGCTGGCAAAATAGCCACTGCCTAATAAGAACAATGGGTTTTAGTTGCATTCATAAGGGACCCCCATAAGGGGATTTCTAACACTATGGTTGATTTAGCAATGAAGGAAAAAGTCAGTGTTCCTCGTCATAAAAATTTTGCAAACTTTTATATGCACTCTGTGTTCTCTTTGATTTTTTTTAATATCAACCAATTTTAAATTTCCAAGCTATGGTGAACACGGAATTTTGTTAAACTAATAAACGATCTTAAAATTGTTTACTAGATTGTGACGGCTAGTTGTCTTCCATGCAGTTGAATTTCATTTCAAGTTGAATTTTACTACAAAGGTAGAGTTCAGTTCATGAACTGTAATTGGTATTTGAAAGTTTTTCAAGGTTTATTTTATCATGCTTTTTTTTAACAATATGTGTAAAAAAAGTCTTTTTATTAAAGTGATTTATTTTAGAAGTTTAAAAGAATATCAAAACCTACATATTCTTGTAATATATGTCTCTGATTACAACATGAGGTTTTTTTTAACTTCAAGAACAGTTTTACAAGATTTATAATGCACTTTTCCAAAGCTGTATCTATCTGTCAAGGTTAAAAATATCACAGTTATTTCCATGCATTTTGACCGTCGTGATTGTTCATGGCTCTTAAAATTGTGATACAACAATAGAATAACACTTCCACATTTTACGACGCGCCAAATCTCATTGAATACTGGTTCTAATTACTGGTTTTCTCAAAATCTTCCACTAGGTGTCGTCATCGATTTCCTGTTTACAAGCTGTCAAAATCAGAAAAATCACTTACAACTTATTTTACTTGGTATGCTGGTTTGGGTTACTTCTAATTATAATGCACAACCTTTAATCATTTGACATGCTCATATTTATTCTCATTTTTACAGAAATGTCATTGTAGGAAAAAGCTGTGTACAAAATAGACATCCATGAGCTGATGAAGCTAATCATGCCATGAGTGTGCATGGGCACAACTTTCTGCATGTGTTAATTTTTTGGTGCACATTTTGTACTTGGCTATCACAATACTGGTTTATAATTCCAGTTCTTTTTTCCATATCATACTAGTTAGATTTGCACATATTTTTTTATTGCGATTTTGTATTTATATAGATATATATCATTGTATATGTTGTGTACAAGATGTAAGTTTGTACAAATTATAATTTGTACAGGGTTTTTGTACAAGTTATAAGTTTTTTGACACCTACATTCTTGCAACAGGTGATACAGGTTTAACTTATAAAATTTACCAGTGTAATGTTTTAAAATCCAAAAAATATACGTCAACCTAACATTTAGTGCTATTCTCCTTGCCTTCAAACTGGAAATGAGGATACTTGAATGGCTTAAATTCTAATTTTATTATTTTCCTTATACCATATTCATATCTATACAAAATCTTTGTGAGGTCTTATAATGTTTTTGTATCAATGCTCAGTATTAGACTGTATCATGAAGTTGTGAAAAATTGACAGAAATATGCGGAGCAAAAGACTGTGTGCTTGCATCATCCATTTTTGTTCAGCAGGTCATAAAACACTGATAACTTGTACAAAAATTCTGTACAAATTGTAATTTGTACAACATTACAACTTGTACACAACATATACATGATATAACCATGATAACATTAATTTTATATGATGACTTGTACTGAAATTATAGTAATTTCGTACCATTACGAATTGTACCAATTCACCTTTAATATAGTTATTTGTCCCCCATTACTGGATTTCACACAGGTTCCTGTAAAATTTTGATGTCATAATACAAAATACATACATGTGATGGACTGTGAAACTGAGATCAGAAGATTGGGAAAATTTGGTCAGGAGATAAGGACTCAGATCAGGAGTTTTTTTATCAACAAATTTTGTCGTAAATGTAACCGTATGATGTAGAAATTGTCTTTTAAAGTGTTTTTTTTCCTTCAAATTTTCATCAGAATGTAATATGTTTATAGTACCCTTGTTGCCTTTCTTTTTGAATGATATCGCATTATTAAATAAAAATATTGAGAAGAATCTGTTTCTTGTTTTGTTTTTGATAATTGATTGTTCACTGCTTGCAAATAAATCATTATGACCTTTCTTTGTGTATAGATTTGTGTTCACGTCTCCATCTCCTTATCATTGAGAACTGTATAGACAAATAAGAGAAATATGCTTTACATGTATATTTATAACATGATAAATCAATTAAAAAAATAACAAACAATAACAATAGTATTGCATGTTTTTTTTAAAGCATTATAAAAGTTATATTTCTAGAAAACTTGAGACTGAAACAGTGTAACAGATTTTGCTATTATTTGCTGAATGACTGCATTTGTATGCAGTATAGAATGTAGAACATTAGACATGTTTCAAACCACTTTTTAAAGTCAGAAGTACTATATAAATTTTAATTTAATCTTTGAAAAAAAGTCTAGATTCCTAAAATATTTTATAAATTTATATTTTTTAATTTGTCCCAAAACATTTATATTCATTTAATTACCATCCTTTTATGATTATTTGATTACAATATAATTCATTTATATTCCTTTTACAATTTACATTTTTGAAAGAAAAATAACTTTATTCAGGATAAATTAAGTGGAAGTAATCAAAATTTATTTCAAGAATTCAATACACAACGGCAATTAGCCAGAGGTAAACATCGTTGATTTCCAGTATGGTTGACACCCAAGCTGTCAAGTGAAGCCATATAATTACACATATTCTTTGATTTACAGGTAAAATTTAACACAGGTGTCAATATTACACCTGTATGGTAGTAAGAAATTATCAAAAATGGCAGCTGAAAATTTTCATTCATGAAATATTTCATACACGGGATTTTTCTCTTCTTAATGGGAGAACGGGAGGAGACCCCTGAAAACGGGATTATTGTACTCCCATCGGGAGGTTCACATGTATGAAAATATCTGACGCCACAATGGATAAGCAATTGTTGTATAACGTCAATACATGTAGTTCAAGCGGGACAGATTCTCGGGTCAGCTGGGAATAGGGATAAGTTGTATGTCAACTCCTACAATGTACCACTGCAAACTTGTACCACTGCTCACTCTTACCATCATGACCATGGTAAACTTGTACCAACTTATTTAAATGCATTCAAATGGTGTTTAATGATGAATAAATATGTAAATTTCACTCAATACTTCTTGATTCTGTAAAAAGTATATAATTTAAAATCACAATATGTAGCTGAGTTTCCTAGGCATTTTTTTCTAACTGAGTAGCTACCTACTATTCATACTAGGAACGCTGACCTCGAAGAGAGCACCCTAGCAACAACTGTACAGCTAGATAAAGCGTCTTCTAGCAACAAAGGGTAAAGGAAAATGGCATCAAAAATCATCAAAATATCAAATGGAAAATTCAAAGAGAAATCGGAAAACACTTAACTGTAGAAATATTTTGATAGTGTTTTACTGTAAATTCGTAACACTTAATTAACAATAACCCACGTGCACTAATATAAGTGTTGCCATAACAGGAAAAAGGTAATTAAATTAAAGTATTTTTGAAGACTAGCTAAAACAATACATTGTTACCAAACTTTTCAACAGTATGATGTAAATTTTAAATGCAGGAAATAGAAAATTTGAAAGAATCTATACCGTATTGCATTTTATCTTCATTTTAATATTTCATTCTTACTTTAACAAATAATAACAATACATTATTTCCTGGTTCTCAACAGCTTGATTCCTGATTCAAATCTTGACTTTTAAATAAATGCAGGAAATTGAAAGATTGAAGAATCTTTTATGACTTCTGTTTTTTCGTCTTTACTTCAATATTTTATTCCAATTCATCTTAATCACTGTCATGACTGTCCATGTAGAATTTCTATAATTGTAAGAAAAGAGATCATTTGTAAAATTTCTTAACCCTCATACTTTCAGCAGTATTTCATGTTATACATTGTATTTTATTTTCATATTTAAAAGATTTCTAGATGCACTCTTTATTTAATTTCTCATGACATGCATGAGATGGCATTTATTACCATCATCCCCCTCTAAATTTGTCTTTTTTAATAAGAAAAAATGATACATGTACAATGTACACCTACGACGATGGTAATTTAAACCCAAAAGTTCAAGAGAACCGACAACATCATCATGAACATGACCTAAAAGATAAAGATGATAATAAAACATTACCAGATTACAAACAAGGGACTATTTTGTATCTGAATTAAATTTGAATTTGGAAACATTAATTAGAAATTTGTAATGAAAACTAACCAAATGAAATTGGTGTGCACATGGCTAAGGTTCTTCACTTCTTTATATACTGAATAAGAATGTGTCCTCAGTACACGGATGCCCTACTCGCACTATAATTTTCTTTGTTCAGTGGACCGTAAAATTGGGGTAAAAACTCTTATTTGGCATTAAAATTAGAAAGATCATATCATAGGAAACATTTGTACTAAGTTTCAAGTTGTTAGGACTTCAACTTCATCAAAAACTACCATGACCAAATACTTAAACCTGAAACAGGACAGCCAAACGAACGAATGGACACACAGACCAGAAAACATAATGCCCCTCTACTATCGTAGGTGCATGGGGCATAAAAACATCAACTGGTTGATGATTACTTTCTGGCTCATGTCATGCATGTTGTGTTAATCTATTTTTCTAATTTCGTAATAATTATTCAAGGTTCAGGTTACTTTCACTGATATTTCAGTATAAACTAATCATGATCACCAACCACCCCTTAGTCCATGAAGTCATGCATGCATGATCAACCCCCTTTAATTAGGTTGATTTTCATTTCTCATGCATTTCTTAATAATTTTCCAAAATTGGTTCTTGTTTACAGAGAAAACTGAAGATATCTTACCAAACAGGGGGAATGATCTCAGGTTATCTTGAAGGTTCAGCACTTTCTGGTTTACTTGTGACACCTGTCATGTTATTCTTGTCAAAATGATAAGTCAAAACAACATGCCCAAATGTATGTGCTGTTTCCAAATTATTGATCATCTTTTTTACCCCCATAGATTAACATGATTTATTGTAATTCTTATTACATTTGTACCTATGTCCTTATCATAATTATCCCAGTTATATCTTTTTATGCCCCATCCACCTATGACAGTAGAGGGCATTATGTTTTCTGGTCTGTGCGTCCATTCGTCCATCCGTTCTTTCATTCATCCGTCTGTCCCGCTTCAGTTTAAAGTTTTTGGTCAAGGTAGTTTTTTTTCCAATCAACTTGAAACTTAATACACAGGTTCACTATATAGGGGGTCTCATTGGGGGGTTCCGATCCCGGATCCCGCTTACCGTTTTGTCAGATTCCCGTATCCCGCTTACACTATGTACGTAAGCAATTCTGATTTTTTTGTCATTTCCCGGGTCCCGCTAGACCTCATTTCCCGTTTTCACGACACAATAATTTGACTTTCCCGTGTCACGCTTACCAAAAATTGGCAATTCCGCGTCACGCTTAGACCCCAATGAGACCCACTATATATATAGCTATGATATGAACTTTCTAATTTTAATGCCAAATTAGAGTTTTGACCTCAATTTCACATTCCACTGAACTTAGAAAATGATAGTGCAAGTGGGGCATTCGTGTACTATGGACACGATCTTGTTTATTGAAGAAATAATCTTTTCTTGATACATATTTGGTAAAGTCTAAAAAAAATACATCTCAGTCCCCTCCCTCTGTTCCCTCTTTTCCCTTCAAAATGATATGGTCCTTGTTTTATATCTTACTCAAATATGTGCAAAACAAAAATGATTTGATGCTAGTTTAAATCTCAACAACCATTTAGTTTTTTGTGCCCCACCTACTAGGGTCATTTAATATGTTTTTCTGTCTGTACGTCCCTTCATCCATCTGTTTGTCCGTCTGCCCCTCTTCATGTAAAAGTTTTTTGTTTAAGGTAGTTTTTGATTAAGTTAAAGTACAATCAACTTGAAACTTGTTCCCTATGATATGATCTTTCTAATTTTAATGCCAAATTAGAGTTTTTCCCCAATTTCCACTGATCATAGAAAATGATTGTGCGATTGATTGTGGCATCCATGTACTTTGGACACATTCTTGTTACTAAGGATTTTAATGTTTAGAGCTTGATCCTATTGATATACATGTACTAGTATATATTATATACAAGTGACTAGATGTCTTTCAATTATTTATTTCAATAGCTACATTGTAGGTTGCATTCTTAATGACACATATATATAAATGCCTAAATATATATATGTAGGACTCAAATCTATATGGGGGGTTCCAAATCTATGGCAAATTCCTAATCTATGGCAAATATGACGTAACAAACGCCAAACAAATCAAATCTATGGCAAATTTTTGTTTTCTGCAAATCTATGGCAGATTTAGGAAGTACGTAATTTTCCGGGGGAAAGAGTTAACTATAACGTCACAATAACATTACTCCCTATAAGTCGTCGCCGACTTCAGCAAAGTTGTTGGCTCTCCAAACTTTTCTGAGGTCCTGTGTTTAAAAATTAAATAGTCAGGAACTCATTTTCTGCTTTCCCTCTAGAACAATTTGCCGATTAATTAAAGGAAGATGTGATTTTTTATCCATACAAGGGACAATAATTATATGATGTACCGCCCAAATCCTGCGATCAAGAAAGGCACAGCTGTTTTTTGTAGTAGATATTTTGAGAATAGGGTTATAGTAAACATTTAAGCGTCTACGGCTGTTTAAAGTGAGAAAATGAAATTACAAGATACCACCTTAACTTAAATCATCACCAGTTAAAAAAGATTGATGAACGCTGAAATAAATATTATGTGAAAAGTCAAAGTGTTAAGATATTTTTTTAAACTTTTATAATAATACTGCTTTCTTGCTGGTTAAGGGACTTCATTTTTTTCTAGTTGTTTTAATAATGGATTAAATATTAAGTACCATGCACATATTGGTAATTTTATGCTTATTTTTCCGGAGAAGATCTTTTAAAATCCTGATTTCTGTATTATGGTATATCGCATCTACACTTTTTTATGGTTGACATCAAGATTCAGTTGACCATTATAGAATTTTTATTTCACAAATGTTTATAGACATGCTCCCATTGTCGTACATTTCAACGTCAGTGATTGTGTATGAACAAAAATCCGCCATAGATTAGGAAATTACAAAACTTGCCATAGATTAGGATTGTAAAAAATCTGCCATAGATCAGGGATTGCCTGACGTCATATTTGCCATAGATTAGGAATCTGCCATAGATTTGGAACCCACCATAGATTTGAGTCCTACATATATAAGACGTCTTACCTGATGTTCAGTTTGACTTTTTTATTTTATGAATTTCAAGATTGTTATAGTTTAATCTAAGTAGAGTGATATATGATTCATTCAACATCAGAATCATATATACTGATGAAGAATATCTGTTATCCGAAATATTTATAAATAATTACATTTATAGTTCCTTGTTTTGTTATTAGTGTTGTTGTGTACACTTTTTAGGCGTTTATATATATTTACACTCTGCTTTTCCTTTTGATTTTGAATGATATACATGATATATATATATTGATATTGACCTGTTTAAGGGTGTACAGGTAGGACTCTTATTTTGATAAGATGTAAATGATAAATTATGCATTACTTAATTATCATGATTAAACAGTTATTTCCAGCTTTGTACATTAGGTTCACAATGGATTACAAATTGTTGTAAATATTTTATAGTTTATAAAATCAATATAGACATTAGATGGTTGATTTAAGATTTTGCACTATGTAGGGTTGTAGTGGTCAAATAAATTTACAGGATGGTTATTTTGTGGCATGTATACACACTCAAATAAGTACATGAAGTAGGGAATAAGCTTTAGGAAAATAAATACTAATAAATGTTTGGATTTAAAATTATTTTTTATTAATTGAAGCCAGGAAGGAAACACTTTAGATAGTTATGATAAAATGTCTATACCAAGTTAGGAATATGACAGTTATTTTTTATTGGTTGATATAATAGCTTTTGGTTTTAACAGTTTTTTATGGACTTCCCCCTTTTTGTTATTACATTTTTAATGATATATATATGTATGACATAATTGGGATTTTTGAATTATTTGAGACAAGAGGCATATGAAAACATATTGTACTTTATTTTTGGTTATAACTATATTAGATTCATTTATATTTCAGTGAATGAAGACCAAAAACTATGCCTCGTCATGGTAGCACTGGTGACGCGGGTGGCAAAAATCCTGTAAATGGTAAGTTGTCCCCCAACATGTTTAACCCTGCCACATTATGTATGTATGTGCCTGTCCCAAGTCAGGAGCCTGTAATTCAGTGGGTGTCGTTTGTTTATGTGTTACATATTTGTTTTTCGTTCATTTTTTATACATAAACAAGGTCGTTAGTTTTCTCGTTTGAATTGTATTACATTGTCATTTTGGGGCCTTTTATAGCTGACTATGCGGTATGGGCTTTGCTCATTGTTGAAGGCCGTATGGTGACCTATAGTTGTTAATGTCTGTGTCACTTTGGTCTCTTGTGGACAGTTGTCTCTTTGGCAATCATACATCTTCTTTTTTATACTTAAAAGCTAATACAGATTTAGGGGGGGAGGGGGGAGGGGGAGTCTGGTGCCCTTTTTTTGGCTGATTATATAGGAAAGCACTGAAGCATGGCTGGAGCAGGCCCCCTCTTACACAGTCAGTGGCCCCCTACCACCACCCCCCTTATAAAAATTTGTTGATTTGCCACTGAAAAGTACATGTAACCTCTCTTTATTGATGCAGTAGGAAGTACTGTTTGTTTTTGTTCTCAAAATTTGTTAGTGCTATGGTATTGGTACGTGTTACAGTGTCACAATGCCTTGGTCCAATTAACACCAAGATATTTAGTTCTCAATCTGATTTAATGGTAAATGTGAGAAATGAGGATATTCAAATTAATTTAATGACCTCTTGGTGAATTACATGTGCTCTCTTGTATTATTATCTCTTTATGATAACTTAAATGTGATTAACATAAACACATTTTGTTTTCAGGCACCGGTGAAGACAACAATTCCCTAGAGTCATCAGGTGGTATACCACAGTCAATATCCTCTCCTGTATTTTCTCCTACCAGATCAAGAGCTAGTGTAAGTGTATGTAATAAATAGTAATAAGTCCACTTAATCATTTCTCTTAGCAGGGTAAAAAATAGAGTCAGTAAGTAATTAGTGTGGAGTTAGTTCCCTTTTTCACCATTGTCTTGTGACATAGAAAGTAAAACATTACTTATCTTCAATATTGAAGAATTGCCTCAGTGGTTAAGCAGTACAAAATGTTCATCATACATGAATTTTTCATATTGTTCTCTAACTTTTGTTTGCCTCCACAAAATACTGTATAGTGGGTTAGTTTCGCGGGTGTAAAATTTCACGATTTTTACTGAATAAAGTATGTGAAATATTTTGGTGCATATTATTTTGGCAGATTCAAAACTTTTATCAATACCTTTTCATGTACACTTTTGAATTTGGCGAATTTATTTAGACGATTTTGTTCTACCCTGCGAAACTAACCTTTACTGTAATATGAAACTTATACACAATGCTTATTACCAGAATACACAGATCAAGTTAATAAGGAGTAAGTTCGGTAAGGGCCATATTTGACCCCGATTATAAAGTTCAATTTAACAATATGAAAATGTTTTAAGTTGACTTTAAGTCATATGAGAAAGGTAAATAGAACCATTTATGTCTAAGTTTTATTCTTAAACATTGATTATTTTTACATCCATAATAGGTCTAGATAAGAGATTTTGGCAAAAGGAGTAGGTTCAGTAAGACCCCTTTTTGGCCCCAAAATATAGCAGTTTTAGAAAATTGTGAATATGTAATCGTTAAGATATTTATTGAAAAGTAGAATGCTTCTGCTACATAAATATGGGCTGTTTTTGACAATACAATGCACATATATAGAGTACTAGCATCATTAAGTCGTGCTAAATTACTGAAATCTTCACAATTTGATCATTTTAGTTAAATTTTAGACGGTTTCCGTCTTAAATGAAAGTGGCCGCATTCGTCTTCATCCATAATATTGAAATGTAAGTTGTATTTGATGATAATACATAATATATATAAAGGTTGAGGATGAACATGGATGCGGCCACTTTCATTTTTGACAAAAACCATCTGAAAAGTGACGATTTTTGGCATATTTGATAGATTTTTCATATTTAAGCTTGAATCAGAGCGTTTTTGATGACGTAATCAGTTAAAATCTTTCCCATAAATTAATTGAATCAATTGAAATAGACACTTAAGTGTTTAAAAAGTGTCTAAAATCTTTCGTTATATGAACTTGAAAATTGAGGCCGAAATAAGGCCTTACTGGACCTACTCCTTTGACAAAATCAGCCGAATTTCAACCACTTTTAGGACCAGGAAACATGAAGCGCAGGCATCGACAAAC
>CM034351.1:62134050-62183648 GCA_019925275.1 Mytilus edulis | reverse complement strand
ACACAGTATTATAAATTAGTTTTTACAAATTTCTTCAGTAAAATATGCATTTTTCCGATTAGCATCATTATTTGTTTATTTTAGGGACAAAAAGGGGAGACATAGGCAATAGTTTCAACCACTACCAATATTCCACTTGATATGTAGGGCTTTGTCTGAAGCAGCAGGTAAGAGAGTAGTAATGCCTTTTAACGTTTGGCGTCAAACGGTCAAATCGGCTACCGTAAGTGTCAAATTAGTTAAAATTTTACTGTGATTTGTTATAATATCCTTATTGTGATATGTCAGAGGTCGCACATAATTATCGTTACCGTCATTTTTGGAAAAAAATAAACATGAATTGTCAAAATCATTCAATGTTTTTATCGTTTAAAAGAAGGTGTACATTTTATCGTCAGACACCAAAAATTACAGTTCATGTCATTTGGCAAGAATTTTTACCGTTATTTGTCATGAAGGTACCCCCATTACGACCCTCAGGTAAAGGTTAACAATTGGTGCTATTGTACATCTTTGTGTCATATTCATTCGTGATGTATTAGGTTTTGTCTGAGTATATTTTTATACGACCGCAATTCAATTTTTTGGTCGTATATTGATATCACGTTGGCGTCGTCGTCCAAAGACATTTGGTTTTCGCACTCTAACTTTAGTAAAAGTAAATAGAAATCTATGAAATTTAAACACAAGGTTAATGACCATAAAAGGAAGGTTGGGATTGATTTTGGGTGTTTTGGTCCCAACAGTTTAGGAATTAGGGGCCAAAAAGGGCCCAAATAAGTATTTTTCTTGGTTTTCGCACAATAACTTTATTATAAGTAAACAGAAATCTATGAAATTTTTAAATAAGGTCTATGACCACAAAAGGAAGGTTGGGATTGATTTTGGGAGTTTTGGTCCCAATAGTTTAGGAATTAGGGGCCAAAAAGGGCCCAAATAAGCATTTTTCTTGTTTTTTGCACAATAACTTTAGTATTAGTTTATAGAAATCTATGAAATTTTAACACAAGGTTTATGACCACAAAAGGAAGGTTTGGATTGATTTTGGGAGTTTTGGTCCCAACGAATTAGTGTCAAAAAGGGTCCAAAATTAAACTTTGTTTGATTTCATAAAAAAATGAATTATTGGGGTTCTTTGATATGCCAAATCTAACCGTGTATTCAGATTCTTTTTGGTCCTGTTTTCAAATTGGTTTACATTAAGGTCCAAAGGGTCCAAAATTAAACTTAGCTTGATTTTAACAAAAATTGAATTCTTGGGGTTCTTTAATATGCTGAATCTAAACATGTACTTAGATTTTTGATTATGGGCCCAGTTTTCAAGTTGGTCCAAATGGGGGTCCAACATTATTATATTAAGTATTGTGCAATAGCAAGAAATTTTCAATTGCACAGTATTGCACAATAGCAAGAAATCTTCAATTGCACAGTATTGTGCAATAGCAAGAAATTTTCAATTGCACAGTATTGCGCAATAGCAAGAAATCTTCAATTGCACAGTATTGTGCAATAGCAAGAAATCTTCAATTGCACAGTATTGCGCAATAGCAAGAAATATCTAATTGCACAATATTGGGCAATAGCAAGAAATTTTCAATTGCACAGTTTTTATACGACCCCAAAATAAATTTGGGTTTGTATAATGGTATGATGTCGTCGTCTGCGTCGTCGTCGTCCGAAGACACTTTGGTTTCCGGATAATAACTTTAGTTTAAGTGAATAGATCTTAATGAAATTTTTTCAGAAGGTTCAATACCACAAAAGGAAGGTTGGGATATATTTTGGGGATGATGGTCCGAACCGTTTAGGAATTAGGGGCCCAAAAGGGGCCAAAACAAGCATTTTTCTAGTTTCAGGATAATAACTTGTTTACCAGTATTTCAATTGCTCTGAAAGTATACTGCAATGTTTAAAATCACAAGTAGAAGGTTTGGATTCATTTAAGGGGTTATGGGGCCAAAGTTTAGGAATTAAGGGCCAAAAAGGGGCCAAAACAAGCATTTTTCTAGTTTCCAGACAATACCTTGTGTTTAATTGCATGGATCTCTCTGAAATTGTACCACAATGTACCATATAACAAAGGGGAGGCTGGGATTAAGTTTTGGGTTAATTGCCCAAAATATGTAGGAATTAAGGGCCAAAAAGAAGCATGTTTCTAGTTTCCAAACAATCATGACAATAACTTGTGTTTAAGTGTATGGATCTCTCTGAAATGGTACTACAAGGTTCAATTTTACAAAGGAAAGCATGGAATTGAGTTTAAGGGTTATTGCTCCAAGGGGGGGGTTTCAATAAATTGGAGGGGGGATCTCAGTTTACCATTTTTTTAAGGTATTTTTTTTTTTTTCAACATTTTTCAAATTTCAAATTTTGAAAAGTTTCAATAAGAAATATTCAATTGCACAGTATTGTGCAATAGATGTGTTAGATCTTGAACCACATTAATTTTGTGGCAAAAACCTATATTATGTCAAAAATTTGATCACAATCAAAATTCAGACAGTATCAAGCTTGAATATTGTGACCAAATTTGCCCCAACTGTTCAGGGTTCGACCACTGGGGTCGTATAAAGCTGCACCCTGCGGAGCACCTGGTTATGAAATATTCTTTGAAAATTGGAGTTATCTTTCTTTGTCCAGAATAGTAATTGAATCAACTTAAATCATTGTTTTATACAATATACAATGTATATTCACTTTTACTACCAACTAATAAATTAAAACAATCTTTACCATTCAGTGATTACAAGCACTTTTTTTACATTTTAATATTTTATGATGTATTTAAATGAGTAGTTATTGTTGCAAACTCCAGTAGAAATTTGAATTGAGATCAGTTTTGGAATAAGGGAAAGGGGGATGTGAGAAAAAAAATTGCGGGGGGGGGTCAATTTTTCTCATTTCAGATTTCATAAATAAAAAGAAAATTTCTTCAAACATTTTTTTGAGAGGATTAATATTCAACAGCATAGTGAATTTCTCAAAGGCAAAAAAAAATTTAAGTTCATTAGACCACATTCATTCTGTGTCAGAAACCTATGCTGTGTCAACTATTTAATCACAATCCAAATTTAGAGCTGAATCCAGCTTGAATGTTGTGTCCATACTTGCCCCAACTGTTCAGGGTTCAACCTCTGCGGTCGTATAAAGCTGTGCCCTGCGGAGCATCTGGTTAAAGCTTTATGTGGTAAAGTAAAAACACATTCATATTCATTATTGATATGCATTTGTTTTCATTTTCATGATTAATTGGTCAATGTTAAGTTTTCTTGGTTAAGTCTGTTTCTTAGAAACTATAAGCAATAGGTCAACTATATTTGTTGTATGGAAGAACGGTAAGCTGTACATGTCTGTCTTGCATGGTTCATCTGACCTTGACCTTTATTCTCATGGTTCATTGGTCAATGTTTAGTTTTCTTGGTTAAGTCTGTTTCTTAGAAACTATAAGCAATAGGTCAACTATATTTGTTGTATGGAAGAATGGTAAGCTGTACATGTCTGTCTGGCATGGTTCATCTAACCTTGACCTTTATTCTCATGGTTCATTGGTCAATGTTTAGTTTTCTTGGTTAAGTCTGTTTTTTAGAAACTATAAGCAATAGATCAACTATATTTAGTGGATTGAATGTTTGTAAGGTGTACATGTCTGTCTCGCATGGTTCATCTGACCTTGACCTTTATTCTCATTGTTCATTGGTCAATGTTTAGTTTTCTTGGTTAAGTCTGTTTTTTAGAAACTATAAGCAATAGGTAAACTATATTTAGTGGATTGAATGTTTGTAAGGTGTACATGTCTGTCTTGTCTGGTTTATCTGACCTTGACCTCAACTTCTTGGATCATGATAAGTTTATGTGATAGTTGTAGTAAAGCTTCATATTTAGGACTTTCAACTTTATCATGTTTATATCAATGGTTAGTAAAGAAGGCGAGACATTTCAGGGAGTGCACTCTTATTAAGCCTAATGTAAGGGGAGATAATTGTAGCTATTTTAATTATCTCTGCCTATATAATTTTTGTCTCGCCTCTACAAGTTGGAGTATGCTTATGACAGCAATGCATATATTCTTGTATAATTTTAGGTAAATGCTGGATGGATGCACTGGAACTATCATTAAAATGTACAAATCTGTTAATGAGGTCAATGAAAAAGGACATTGACCTTGATACATCACAAGACAGTCATCCGGATGTTGATTTAAACTTTGACAGTAACCAACAGCTCAGCGAGAATCTAAATGAAAGTGATTGTGAAAAACATTTTGAGGACCAAGGTATAGATGATAAGGTTTTTTTAAAATTTTATAAATAAAGTTATTATTTTTAAAAAGATGATTATACGCGTATACCCTTTTACAGATTTTACACAATACCGTATAGCAGGTTATTTTCACGATTTCATTGAATAAGGTATACGAAATATTTTGGCGGTTATTATTTTGGTGGATTCAAAACATTTATCAATACCTTAGCATGAACACATTTAATTTGGCGGAATCTATTTTGGCGATTTTGTTCTAGCCGCGAAAAAAAACCGCTATACGGTATTTTACAGTTGTTATATGGATGAAATAACGTATTACAACTATGCTCTGAGTTGTATCTGTGTGATATTAAAAATTGTAAAAAATAACAAATTCAAATTGCTGAACTTAACCAGTCTAAGAAGTCATGCATATGTTCCAGTAGACGCTGTTGAGAGTATACTAATTATATGCTGACTGAAAATTTCTGTGTCATCCAAAAAATGGTGTTGTAAATTTTTTTTACTTTCTGGTATTTTTGTTACCATATGGTCAGTATTTTAGCATGGAAACCTCAATGCTAGTTGATGTTAGGACCTGTGATAACATGTATGCAGTATTGATTTTGTGTGTTGATGCTGATAAAAAATAAATTGCAACATTAAAGACTGTACATTGTTAAAATCATCAATCATGAAAGGCTGGGAAATTTAGTTAGTAGAGGTGTTTAGAGCTGTAAGAATCACTAGTTTAACACAAAATTAAAAAGGATAAATAAAATATAAATCCAAAGTTTTATTGAATAATAGATTAAGAAAAGAATGAAAGACAAAATCTATTGTCACATGTTAAAGTTTCTGAATTTTTCATCTTTAGAATCTGTTTTTGGTGAGTTCATTTAAAATGATAATTCCTTTTTCCTCTGGCTTATTCAGATCCCAGTAATGGGCCATAACTCTTGCCAGGCTTTCAGAAATTTTCTTTTGATCATGCTGTTGGGTATTTATCACATAAACATGGATTCATTTTGATCTTTATCAATATTATGTTGTTGAATGGCAGAGGTGTACAATCTTTGCCTCTGCATGATTTTTAGTTTGCCTGCCTGGTATGGCATGTGATCCAACTAAATATTGCTTACTAACTTAAGTTATTCAGAATGAATTATTCAGAACAGGCAAGTTAGCATGATTGATTCCTTTCTTTCAGTTTATGTTAATTTCTGCTCTTGGTAAAGAAGTTTCCCCCTTATATGAGAGGAATTTTTGGAAGGTTTGGGATATTTTATATGATTTTTATAACGACTGAAAACTATTATTAATTTAATACGAAATTTTATTTTTCTTGTTATAATTCTTTTTGACGGCTTATGAAAATTAATCGTCATATATTATGTTTTTTATAAATATTTTGCCAAATTTAATTTTGAAAAGTAAAAATGCCATTTTGTAGTTTCAAAAAACATTGACCCAATATTAATTGGACTTGTTTAAAATTTAAGAAGATTTAAAAATAAAATGAATATTGAGTAAAAAATTTGATTCTTCAGATTGTTTTGATCATTGAAAAATTTAAACTATTATCACTGTATCAGTTATGAAAAATTGACGAAATATGGGTTCAAATATAATTCCACAGTGACTGTATATATTAATAAATGAAATACTGTAATTGTACTTATTTTTTGCGGAGTATTTATTTTCGAGAATTTCGGGGTTGGTTTATTATTGCGAAAATAAATACACGCGAATCTAAATAAAACCTTTCAACTGAAAGGCAATAATTATAAAATCGTGAAAATAAATACCTGCAAACATGTTTGAAATACACAATTCGCGAAAATAAGTACCCGCTAAAAAAAGTAAAAGTACAGTAGGTATACAAAAACTTTATTTTTCACTTAGTGAGACCTTGACCTTGCAGCTTTTTGCATCTTGCCTGTCACATTGTCCAACACTGATTTATATATACACTGTCACACAATCAATTCCTCTCAATTTTTTCAAAGACATTTTAAAAGGTAATCAAATTCATAAACATTGCTTAAGAATATAATACATTCTAGGTTATATTTTTAAAAGCGTAAACCAAAATATTGTAATTGGTTTACAATGGCCTAAAGTCACAGTATCCAAATTGCACCGAGTACCTAAATTGCACCCATCCAGTAAAATTGCATTAGAAATCTTACAAGTTTTCTTAGGGACTAAACAATTTTCATAATTATGATTTGACATAATGCATATCTTTCAACATAGCTAAATATATTTGAATGTACACAAAATGTTCACAGTATATATATCAACAGATAAAGTATTCACTGGAAAAAAGTTTATCTACAGAAATGTTACCATGAAACGGTCACAAAAAGTCAACTTTTAAAAATGAGCAATTAAAATATATTACAGGCATCCAAAAGTTTTTGGGGTTTCAAATTTTTTTAAGGGGTTTAATTTTTTTTTTTTCAAAATGTTTTAAATTTCAAATTTTTGAAAAGTTTCAAGAAGAAATCTTTAATTGCACAGTATTGCCCAATAGATTTGTAAGACCTCAACATTATTTTTGTGTCAGAAACCTATTTTATGCCAAAACTTTGATCACGATCCAAATTCAGACAGTATCAAAATTGAATATGGTGTCCAAATTTGCCCCAACTGTTCAGGGTTCAACCTCTGCAGTTGTATCAGGCTGCTCTCAGCGAAGCATTTTATTTATCACAAATTTGACTTTACAATATATTTCTTGTGGCAGAAAATAAAATAACATGAAGTAGTTAAACAAACTCTTTTTACACGTACTATTAAAACATTGAGACATTTGTTTGTTTGTTTGTATGAGTGGTATCCTGTGCATTCATTAATAAATTAACACAGATGGAGACAAAAAAAGGGATATTGCTGCATTGTTATGTGATGCCGTTACATGAAATATTTGAATACTGAAAATTTAGAAATAAGTGTATGCTTTTATTATTGTGATTTTTGGAGAATGAACAAACATGCAAGATTAATTATTGCGATTTCTTGAAAAGCTGCATACATGTCAGATATCAGGATACAAGTTGTTGTTATTGCAATACTCTTCCAGTCGCATTATTTGCAGTAATTTAAACCTCGAAACGATTTTTGATTTTACAGTAACAGTATTATATTCTATCAATGATCTAAACAAATGTTTAGCAGTTGGATCAATGGAAAAAATGTACAAATTTTCAATAAAAGTGAATACTAATATATACTTATCCAGGCCGTGGGGGTAATGCCACCTATTATGTAAAGATTTGTAATGATGAGCCACTGGAATAGGTCACTATCTCAAGTCTCATCATATATGATAAGGTAGAGAAAGTAAGATTAAGGTCATGAGAAGGTTGCTGACTGAATCTTCTGTATCTGAATCTAATCAGATGTCAATTTATTTCACAGATGCCATTAATACCACATTCATAAATGCATCAGCTATTTGTCAAATCTTTTGTGTGACTGTAATACACCTTAGAGGTTAAGTCTGCCATTTTCTACTTAAGGAAATGCCTTCACCAAATCAAGTTGAATTTCTGCAGGTGTTTATTTTTATATTTTATTGAAAATGGTCTCTAACTTGCATGCAGTGGTGCATGAATATTCATTGTTCTTTCTTCAAATAAATTGCTTATTGTTTGATTAATCATAATGTTTATTTGACCAGTTTGTTTAAAATTTCTAATTTTACATTATCTAATAAATATTTTTTGTTTACCAACCAAACAAGCAAACTTAACTTTCATGCATGAAATACACAATCAAAAATCGCAGCTGTAATGTGAAACATGTCACATGATTTCTTGGTATAATTCACATTCATTAACCAGCATATAGCTATATAACGTCACGGTACCCAAATTGCACCAAGTACCCAAATTGCACCTATTCAACATAAACAGCCGAGAAATTCTTAAAAGTTTTCTTTGAGACTAAACAATTTGTATTTGGATTATTTGACACTTTACACATCTTACAAAATAGGTGAATATATTCAAATATACACAAAACGTTCGATTCAAACCCATTTTTCTATGACTCAATATGGATTAAAAATCAAATTGGTGTAACTATCTAACAAAGAAGGATACAGCTACAAAATAAACACAGGATGGAAATTTTTGTTTTGATCATAAAAAACATAGGTGAAAAAAACGTCAAAATAGGTGAAATTTGGGTACCGTCAAGTTACATGACATTGAAAAATATAATTTAGACTTAGTCTAGAATTATAGACCCTTTGGTCTTATTGAAGATTATATTGATACCCGAGGTGCTTATTTATCAGTTTTATTTGTGTATTAACTAGGGTTTTAAATGAAGGCATACCTTTTATACCCTTATCTTAATAAACAGATTAATTGATGTTTGTGTTACCTTACACCGCATTATCAGAAAAGGCTAAATTACAGTGAATCAATTTGTAAAACTTGTACCGTTAATTTTATTAGGACTTGATGAGGACATGAAGACAGATAGAGAAGACGTGAAGACAGATTCAGAGACAGAGTCGGAGGAAGAGGAGGACAAGACAATCAATAATCAACAACAACCATTGGAAACACCCTATGTAGAAAATGTCACAGAAGAACTGGGTCAGGTTGGTATAAGATACATGCTCAGAAAGAGTATGTAATCAAATATTGTATTGTAAAGTTTCAACATGCTTGTAAACAGTGTTTCATTTAATCAGAACCATTTTAAATCATTTAGATTAATGCATTGCCATTTTTCTCTCACCAGATTTTGAAATGTAATATAAGTCAATAGGTATAGTGAATAAGATATCAATTGAATTCCATTTCATTGTTTCCTAACATTGCTGAATTACAGTAATGTGTATGTGCAAGTTAGATGAGAAGTTGGATATATATTAATGAGTGTTCTCCTCTGGTCATTATAACACTGTGATATTCAGCATTACAGTATCTAACTTCAGCCAGACTTGATCTTAATGAAGTGATATCAATTTTTTCCTGTTCTAAATGTATTATGCTTACCTGTCCATTTTTGATTAGGTTATCACCTTAAACAAATAGACCTTATTGCTATTTGGAAATCTGCGCCTATTGACCCTAAAATCTGTGCCTCTTGAACTATTGACGTCATACAACAATCACTTTTCCATTGTGGCGTCAGATATTTTCTATTATGACGTCAAAATTTTACAGGAAACTTTGTGATGTCCAGTAATGGCAGACAAATAGCGTTAAGGTATATTTAAGGTCTCAAATATAGAGTTTGAAGACTTGTTGTTCTTTATCTAAGTTATAATTAATCCTTTCTTTCTTTCCCTTTTCACATTTGAAATTTCCATAGCATTTTGCAGAAACCACAAGTCATGCCTACTTAATGTTCTATGCAATATGTTAGGCTTCCATGTCTACTTGTGCATAAATTATTTTGTTTGTGTATGGGGGTCTTCAAATTGCTTCTATGAAAGGATCTAAGATGGAAGGTGTTAACTATGAACCCAATGGGATTAATAAAATGGTTACAGGAATATGAATTGGAAGAATAACCTCAAATGTTTGTGATTTAGTGTACACCTTCATAAACATTTTGAAATATTTAGAGCTATTATTAATTAAAGAGATTCAAACATAATAGAGGGTTTTCATAACATCTTAACTAACTTGTTTATTTTACAGCAATATTACTTGGGACAGGTAAGTTAACAATGGAATTAGGCTATATAAAGAGCAAAAACAACAAAAAAATGCTTTGAAAATCACTGTAGAAGAAACATCCAATTCAATGAGTTCACCTCCAATTTCAGTTATCAATATGACTACTTACTATTTATCAGTATTAACTATTAAGGTAAAATCCATTGAAGTAACAAGTCCAAAAAAAGAATTATTATAATAATGTATTTGCAGCAAGGAGATGCCGGCCAAACAGAAGAAGTAGATGATGAAAACAAAAGCTTAATTTGGACACTTGTAAAACAGGTAAATAAATATTACACTTCTTGGAGAGTAAAAAAGTTATCCGTACTCTATATATAGCTATCTGTCTGCTTGTTCAAAAGACTGGATGTAAGCCCTTTCCCTCAGGCCTGTTATTTTACTTTATTTTTTATTTTTGGTTATGATTCCTTAGGAATTCATAATCTAAGTGTTTACAATTTCAGTGCTGTGACAATTGAGGACCCATTCACAAGAATAAAGATAGTCACAAAGTGGTATCTGTCTGGGTTCTACAAAAAACCTAGGCACATATGATGGTGGCAGGTTAAACTAGTTTTGCAATTCCTTTAGACAGGCATATATAATTTTGTCAGGGTTGGATTAGTTTTAACTTGTAAATTTTTGATGTAATCAATCAGTCTGTGTAAGAACAAAAGATATTGTTAAAAAACCCAATAAATTTAGAAATGTTTCAGCATTCCACACCTGTAGAAGATATCCCATATAATGTATGATTTTGTGACCTTTACACCACCCTCATAGCTGTTTTTAACTCAAATGATTATTATTAAAAGTAGACTAATTAAGACATTAATCAACTTAAGGATATTACATAAATATTTTGAAATATTTCATTTTTAGGTACGACCTGGTATGGACCTATCAAAAGTGGTTCTACCAACATTTATCCTTGAACCAAGGTCATTTCTGGACAAATTAACAGATTATCACTACCATGCAGATATATTGTCAGGGTAAGTTGTTTATTTTAAAGTTAGAAAGTAGAAGTTCATTGGACTGCCTTTAAATTTCATCATTTTATTAAACTATCAACATTGCCTACAGGTGATACATGTCTCTATGCCAATGGTTAATTGTATTTAAAAGAAATAGCAGTTTGAAAACACTTGTTTACACAACAGTATGTATATGTGTGCACTTTAAAAGAGGTTATTGTTACCCCATACTACAAAGTATCAATGGTTTGGGGTGGGGGTGTATATGGTTTTTAGGGGATTGAGGTATGTGAGCTTCCTTATTTTACACCTGTTGCCTGTTGTTGTAGTTTACCATAGGAATTCATAATCTAAGTTTCACAATTTCAGTGCTGTGACAACGGAGGACCCATTCACAAGAATAAAGATGGTCACAAAGTGGTATCTGTCTGGGTTCTACAAAAAACCTAAGGTAACTCAGTCACAATATTTTGGAACTCTTTAAATTGCAGGTGACCATATTTATAGTGGTTCTAGTATTTGCTATTCTACAGTATAAAAAAAAGATAAGTTATTTTGTTACTGATAAAATAGTATGTGTCAATTATTATGCTAAAACATATATGAACTTTAAGAAAATGGTATTTGTCTACAGAAACAAAATATCCCCACAATTAGAATTTGATGATTTATAGATCAGAAAAACACTGGAAAATAATTTGGGCTGTATACCGCGAACAATAAGTATTTATATATCTTTTGCATGTTTTCAGTGGGATCCTTGCCCTAACTAATCTATGAATTTTATAGATTTTCTTCAGAACACATAACTAATAACAAACAAAAGAGAAGGAAGTTTCTTATTGAAATTTTTGCCTTAATGCTAAAAAGACAAACTTTAGGCTGTTTAGATTATATACATGTATCTGTTTTTGTACATTTACACTAGCATTTTTTTTAAATAAAAAAATGTTCTCCTGTTCAAGACAATTTTGTATAGCAACTAATAAATATGCATAGAAGATGCAACCCATTTTAATAAATATAATTTAAAGAGTTTTTCTTTACAGGGTCTGAAGAAACCATACAATCCCATAATAGGAGAGACTTTCAGATGTTACTGGCATCACCCCAAAACTAACAGTAGAACTTTCTATATAGCAGAACAGGTAATAAACAAAAAAACCTAAATATATTGGTACGTTAAATCAATAATCTGTGTGTCATATTAATTATAAAGTCAACATTTTTTGCTCACCTCTATGGGCCCAGTGAGCTTTTCTCATCACTTGGCATCCATCGTCGTCTGTCGTGGTCCGTCATTAACTTTTACAAAAATCTTCTCCTCTGAAACTACAATGCCAAATTTAACCAAACTTTGCCACAATCATCACTAGGGTATCTAGTTTAAAAAATGTGTCCTATTACCCGGCCTGCCAACCAAAATGGCTGGCATGGCTAAAAATAGAACATAGGGATAAAATGCAAGTTTTGTCTATTATTTTGAAAACCGTTACAAATAGAGAAAATCTGACTGGGTCAAAAATTTTAGAAAGTTGAGCTCTACCAATTGTTCGTATACGTCAAAACTGTCAGACGTCTTCTTATAGGAGTTATTGCCCTTAAGTGACTAATTTTATCATTTTGTTGTCGAGCCTGCAACTTTTGTTGCAGAAAGCTCGACATAGGGATAGTGATCCGGCGACGGTGGCGGCGTTAGCTAACTTTTTAAAAGCTTTATATTTTAGAAGGTGGAAGACCTGGATGCTTCATACTTCGTATATAGATGCCTCATGTTACGAAGTTTCCGTCAGTCACATGTCAAATGTCCTTGACCTCATTTTCATGGTTCAGTGACCACTTGAAAAAAAAGTTCAGATTTTTTGTAATGTTGAATTCTCTCTTATTATAAGTAATAGGATAATTATATTTGGTATGTGCGTGCCTTGAAAGGTCCTCATGCCCGTCAGACAGTTTTCACTTGACCTCGACCTCATTTCATGGATCAGTGAACAAGGTTAAGTTTTGGTGGTCAAGTCCATATCTCAGATACTATAAGCAATAGGTCTAGTATATTCGGTGTATGGAAGGACTGTAAGGTGTACATGTCCAACTGGCAGGTGTCATCTGACCTTGACCTCATTTTCATGGTTCAGTGGTTATAGTTAAGTTTTTGTGTTTTGGTCTGTTTTTTCTCATACTTTATGCAATAGATCTACTATATTTGTTGTATGGAATGATTGTAAGGTGTACATGTCTAGCGGGCAGATGTCATCTGACCTTGACATCATTTTCATGGTTGAGTGGTCAAAGTTAAGTTTTTGAGTTTTGGTCTTTTTATCTAATACTATATGCCATAGGTCAACTATATTTGGTATATGGAAATATTTTATGATCTATATGTTAGTCGTGCAGGTTTTATTTGACCTCAACCTCATTTTCACGGTTCATTGCTCAGTGTTAAGTTTTTGTGTTTTGGTCTATTTTTCTTAAACTATAAGTAATAGGTCAACTTTATTTGTTGTATGGAAGCATTGTTAGCTGTACATGTCTGCCTGGCATGGTTCATTTGACCTTGACCTCATTTTCATGGTTCATTGGTCTTAGTTTAGTTATCTTGGTTAATGTTAAGTTTATGTGACAGTTTTTAATAAAGCTTTATACTTAGGACTATCAACATAATATCAATGATTAGTAAAGAAGGCGAGACATTTCAGCGTGTGCACTCTTGTTTTCATTTTTGCCTATTATCATGATTATCTTGATATAATAGATAGGGAGAAACTTTAAAATGCAAACATGACCAACAAAACCAGTTCTACAAATAAGTATTCATGGTCGAAACTGTCAGTCGACTCCTTATTAGAGTTATTGCCCTTTGATAATGATTTTTACCAATTTTTTTCGTTTTTTGCCTTATATCTTAAAAAATATAATAGAAAGATAGAAACTTAAATAAGCAAAAATGATCAGCAAGACAAGTTCCACAGTTTAGACAATATAATAAGTAGGCTATTTGTCGCTCTTTATAGGAGTGATTGCCCTTAAATGTGGATTTTTTTACCCTCTTTTGTGTTTTGAGCAAAAACTAATGAAGATAAAGAGAAGCTAACAGACTTAATGATCAGCAATACAAGATCAACAAAACAGAGATTTTTGTAATGAATTATATTCTTGTCTACAATGTCGGAGAGTGTCCTTTATTGAATATGCACAAAGGCCAAGGTGAACGACACAGGATCTTTAGAGCCTCTAGTTTAAGTGATATCATATGAAACAAACTAAAAAAAACTAAAAAAAATGCTAAGTGAATAACTTTTGTCATATATGATGTTTGTTTATTTACCAACATATGTCATATAATATATACTTAAATCCTCATTGAGATTTTGAGAAGTTGGCATGATGCAAGTATGATATGTCAAATATGTAATTTTTATGCACCCAATTTTTCCATAGTTTTATTTACCAACACAGACTTGGTACCTTTTTTATACGACCGCAAAAAAAATTTGCGGTCGTATATTGGTATGACGTCGTCATCGTCCGAAGACACATTGGTTTTCGCACTATAACTTTAGTTTAAGTAAATAGAAATCTATGAAATTTAAACACAAGGTTTATGACCACAAAAGGAAGGTTGGGATTGATTTTGGGAGTTTTGGTCCCAACAGTTTAGGAATTAGGGGCCAAAAAGGGGCCCAAATAAGCATTTTTCTTGGTTTTCGCACCATAACTTTAGTATTTATAAGTAAATAGAAATCTATGAAATTTAAACACAAGGTTTATGAACACAAAAGGAAGGTTGGGATTGATTTTGGGAGTTTTGGTCCCAACAGTTTAGAAATTAGGGGCCCAAAGGGTCCAGAATTAAACTTTGTTTGATTTCATCAAAAATTGAATAATTGGGGTTCTTTGATATGCCGAATCTAACTGTGTATGTAGATTCTTAATTTTTGGTCCTGTTTTCAAATTGGTCTACATTAAGGTCCAAAGGGTCCAAAATTAAACTTAGTTTGATTTTAACAAAAATTGAATTCTTGGGGTTCTTTGATATGCTGAATCTAAAAATGTATTAAGATTTTTGCTTATGGGGCCAGTTTTCAAGTTGGTCCAAATCGTGGTCCAAAATTAAACTTTGTTTAATATCAACAGAAATTGAATACTTGGGGTTCTTTGATATGCTGAATCTAAACATGTATTTAGATTTTTGATTATAGGCCCAGTTTTCAAGTTGGTCCAAATCGGGGTCCAAAATTAAACTTTGTTTTCTTGGGGTTCTTGGGGTTCTTTGATATGCTGAATCTAACCATGTATTTAGATTTTGGATATTGGACCATAATAGGTAAATGTCCAATTTAAAATTTTTAAGTTTTTAAGTTTAAGTTCTTAGACCACATTTATTCTGTGTCAGAAACCTATGTTGTGTCAACTATTTAATCACAATCCAAATTCAGAGCTGTATCAAACTTGAATGTTGTGTCCATACTTGCCCCAACTGTTCAGGGTTAAACCTCTGTGGTCGTATAAAGCTGCACCCTGCGGAGCATCTGGTTACAAATTCTTTCTGTAAAATATGCATTTTCCGATTATCATCATTATTTGTTTATTTTCAGGGACCAAAAGGGGAGACAATAAGTTCATTAGACCACATTCATTCTGTGTCAGAAACCCATGGTGTGTCAACTATTTAATCACAATCCAAATTCAGAGCTGTATCAAGCTTGAATGTTGTGTCCATACTTGTCCCAACTGTTCAGGGTTCAAACTCTGCGGTCGTATAAAGCTGCGCCCTGCGGAGCATCTGGTTTCATGTGTTCTAATGTTGCTGTTTTTTTAATATATGTTATTAAAAAAAAAATCAAGGGTTTTTACCTACTTTTCAAAAGCACTATTTCGATAAAAAACTGAAGCATTTAATTACTAAGTGATTATTTTCCAGATATCCCATCATCCCCCAGTCTCGGCATTTCATATAACAAACAGACAAGATGGCTTTAGTGTTAGTGGTAGTATTCTGGCCAAGTCTAAATTTTATGGTAAGAATTTATAATATATTCTGCCTGTTTTGGAATAGTATAGACGTATTTACACTTGTATGCAAATTTGTCCGCCATTACGCAAAATCACACAAGTTCCTGTAAATTTTGACATCACAATTTAAAAAATTTGACGTCACAATTTAAAAGTGATTGTTGCTTGACATCAGAAGGTTATTCGGAGCAGATGTAAGGTCATTCGGAGACAAAATGTAGCTAAATACCAAAAGTGTAAATACATTTATTGTACAATTTGGGGCAATACCAGTGATTAAAATATTTTTGCATTCTCTGTTCCAACTATATGGAATATGCTTCCTGAAGTACTGTGACATATGTCAAATATAAATATGTTCAAATCTAACTTAAATATTAGGAATTATTGAATGAATGTATTCAAATATTTATTGTATTCAGATATTTATAATTTTTTATATATTATTTATGATTGTGATGGTTTGGTTATGTAGAATTTTGTGCAATACATTGTAAGTGGAGTGTTAGGTCCTCAAAGGAGAATAGGGATTGTTCTAATTGAGCTTACCCTCTTGAAACAAATAGAGAAAATTATATGGCTTTTTCAATCACATCACACCCCTATCAACCTGAACCCCCAATATAATCCTGAGAGCTCTATCAAAATCCAAACACTTTAATATTAGTATTTGCTGCTTTTCTGTTAAGAAAACTGCATTTTGGAGTAAGAACAATATGCCTAAGTAGGGTTACATGGCTTTATGCAGCCACCAATCATTTAAGGTAAATTCAGTAATTATGGTGTGCATTTATTGTGATTTTTGAAGAAAGGACAAAACTGTGAGATTCATTAATGTGATCCAGGAAAATTTGCATACAGATACATGTATCAGATATCAGAATGTGAGTTGTTATTATTATACCCCATGCAACGAAGTTGCGGAGGGTATAATGTTTTTGACCCGTCCGTCCGTCCGTCCGTCCGTCAGTCCGTCCGTCCGTCCGTCCGTCAGTCCTGTTTTTGTCATCGCAACTCCTCTCAAACCACACAACAATATTTCACGAAACCTTTTCAGATAATAAGGACATACTATGTAGTTGTGCATATCGACGGGAAATTGCGATTTAATTTTTTTTCTAGGAGTTACGCCCCTTTGAACTTATTTACTTTAATGTACTACTGCAACAGTTTGTCATCGCAACTCCTCTCAAACCACACAACAGAATTTCACGAAACCTTTTCAGATAATAAGGACATACTATGTAGTTGTGCATATCGACGGGAAATTGCGATTCAATTTTTTTTCTAGGAGTTACGCCCCTTTGAACTTATTTACTTTAATGTACTACTGCAACAGTTTGTCATCGCAACTCCTCTCAAACCACACAACAGAATTTCACGAAACCTTTTCAGATAATAAGGACATACTATGTAGTTGTGCATATCGACGGGAAATTGCTATTCAATTTTTTTTTCTAGGAGTTACGCCCCTTTGAACTTATTTACTTTAATGTACTTCTGCAACAGTTTGTCATCGCAACTCCTCTCAAACCACACAACAGAATTTCACGAAACCTTTTCAGATAATAAGGACATACTATGTAGTTGTGCATATCGACGGGAAATTGCGATTCAATTATTTTTCTAGGAGTTACGCCCCTTTGAACTTATTTACTTTAATGTACTACTGCAACAGTTTGTCATCGCAGCTCCTCTCAAACCACACAACAGAATTTCATGAAACTTTGTAGATAATAAGGACATACTATGTATATTGACAGGAAATTATTATTCAATATTTTTTTTTATACAATTTTTTTTTCTTATACTTAATTAATTTCTCCAATGACAATGTGGGGACGTGGGGTATGTGAGCGTGCTCACTAAGGTTCTTTAATTGCGATATTCACCTAGTCGCATTAATAAAAACCTTGTTAACACAATTTTCGGCTCTCCCTTGACACCATCTGCGAGTATGGTCTTGAGGAAACGATGATAGTCCGTCGGAAGGGGACAATAAATGGCTGACCCGTATCTCTTGCACGTTAAAGACACCCTTGTAGATTTCGAAAAAGAGTAGGCTAATGCCGCTACAAGGCAGCACTCGCACCCGCAAAGTGGAAAGGGATTAATATAAGTTGCAAAACTTGTTTCCCAATCCACTATAAATAAATATGTTTAAACTAATAAAAACCTTGCAATAATTTCTGATTTCACAGTAATGAATTTGAATTATATTTCAGAATAAGAACATTTGCGTTATCTTACAGTAGATCATTTAATGCAAATTAGTCACAGATCTAGAATCAACATTATAAATCAGTTCATCTCATTAAATAAAAGTAGAAATTTATATAAATATAAAAAATATGAAATGCAAGTTTCTTTCAGGTAATTCTTTGTCTGCTGTTTTGGATGGTACTGCTAAACTGACTTTTCTAAAGAGGGGAGAGACTACTTTATCACAATGCCATATGCCCATTGTAAAGGTTTGTTTATCTTTATTATAAAAGATACAATAGAATTCTAAAGAGGGGAGAAGACTACTTTATCACAATGCCATATGCCCATTGTAAAGGTTTGTTTATCTTTATTATAAAAGCTACAATAGAATTCTAAAAAGGGGAGAAGACTACTTTATCACAATGCCATATGCCCATTGTAAAGGTTTGTTTATCTTTATTATAAAAGATACAATAGAATTCTAAAGAGGGGAGAAGACTACTTCATCACAATGACATATGCCCATTGTAAAGGTTTGTTTATCTTTATTATAAAAGATACAATAGAATTCTAAAGAGGGGAGAAGACTACTTTATCACAATGCCATATGCCCATTGTAAAGGTTTGTTTATCTTTATTATAAAAGATACAATAGAATTCTAAAGAGGGGAGAAGACTACTTCATCGTAATGACATATGCTCATTGTAAAGGTTTGTTTATCTTTATTATAAAAGATACAATAGAATTCTAAAGAGGGGAGAAGACTACTTTATCACAATGCCATATGCCCATTGTAAAGGTTTGTTTATCTTTATTACAAAAAAGCTACAATAGAATTCTAAAGAGGGGAGAAGACTACTTTATCACAATGCCATATGCCCATTGTAAAGGTTTGTTGATCTTTATTATAAAAGCTACAATAGAATTCTAAAGAGGGGAGAAGACTACTTCATCACAATGACATATGCCCATTGTAAAGGTTTGTTTATCTTTATTATAAAAGATACAATAGAATTCTAAAGAGGGGAGAAGACTACTTTATCACAATGCCATATGCCCATTGTAAAGGTTTGTTTATCTTTATTATAAAAGCTACAATAGAATTCTAAAGAGGGGAGAAGACTACTTTATCACAATGCCATATGCCCATTGTAAAGGTTTGTTTATCTTTATTATAAAAGCTACAATAGAATTCTAAAGAGGGGAGAAGACTACTTTATCACAATGCCATATGCCCATTGTAAAGGTTTGTTTATCTTTATTATAAAAGCTACAATAGAATTCTAAAGAGGGGAGAAGACTACTTTATCACAATGCCATATGCCCATTGTAAAGGTTTGTTTATCTTTATTATAAAAGATACAATAGAATTCTAAAGAGGGGAGAAGACTACTTTATCACAATGCCATATGCCCATTGTAAAGGTTTGTTTATCTTTATTATAAAAGATACAATAGAATTCTAAAGAGGGGAGAAGACTACTTTATCACAATGCCATATGCCCATTGTAAAGGTTTGTTTATCTTTATTATAAAAGCTACAATAGAATTCTAAAGAGGGGAGAAGACTACTTCATCACAATGACATATGCCCATTGTAAAGGTTTGTTTATCTTTATTATAAAAGCTACAATAGAATTCTAAAGAGGGGAGAAGACTACTTCATCACAATGACATATGCCCATTGTAAAGGTTTGTTTATCTTTATTATAAAAGCTACAATAGAATTCTAAAGAGGGGAGAAGACTACTTCATCGTAATGACATATGCCCATTGTAAAGGTTTGTTTATCTTTATTATAAAAGCTACAATAGAATTCTAAAGAGGGGAGAAGACTACTTTATCATAATGCCATTTGCCAATTGTAAAGGTTTGTTTATCTTTATTATAAAAGATACAATAGAAGTAAAGAATTTTCGAACTTTGTATAATTTGTATAAAAATAATGTTATATAAATATTAGAAGATGTGGTATGAGTGCCAATGAAACACTCTCCATCCAAGTCACAATTTGTAAAAAGTAAATAATGCAGAAACATACAATCTATCAGATTATTCCGACTGGTAGGTTTTATAATTACTTTTTAATGTTTTTTGTTTAGTTTATCT
The DNA here is from genome assembly GCA_019925275.1 of Mytilus edulis. Taxonomy (NCBI): domain Eukaryota; kingdom Metazoa; phylum Mollusca; class Bivalvia; order Mytilida; family Mytilidae; genus Mytilus; species Mytilus edulis. Next base: position 62,163,409 of record CM034351.1, on the reverse strand, counting down.
TAAAACAAAAATCTATTGCAATATTTATATTTTAGGTATTTTATGAAAACAAACATCTTATAAAAACACCCTCTTCTATATGAAGTTTTAGTTTGAAAGTTCATCAAGTGCATTTAAATGATGTTTTTGTTTTATTTTATGCTATGTTATTCAATGAGGGGGGGCAGGACTTTTTTTCAGGACGTCAGGATCAGCCATTGATTAATTTGGAAAATCAGTACGCCTACAATTTAACTCCGGGATTTCTGGAAAAATTGTGATGGAGATTCGGGATTTTCGTATTTTAAGCTCGAGAAATTGGGATTTTTGCTTGTCTGGATGACAATTTTTCCTTAAATTCTTCTTAAAAAAAACCTACAGTGATTGAAAAATCAGAATCTGCATAGCACAAAACAAAAACTGGGGGAATTTATAAAATACATTTTTAAACTCTCGGTTACAGCTTACGACAAAATACAAACTTCTTTCATTACGCACATGCTACAAAGGTTATCCAGTTTCTCCAAGAGTGTCACCATGCCTCGCTAACTTACAGTTTTATAGCAATAGATACTCAAAAGACTCAAAATGGCCTTGTTTAGTACTTCTAGTCTTGTTTCATGTAATATTTTTTCTATTTGTAGGTATTTTGATTGGTACATTGACAATGGAAATGGGAGGAAAAGTAACAATAGGTTGTCCTAAAACAGGATATAAATGTGAAATGGAATTTAAATTAAAGGTAAATGAATAAAAGTTTAATTGTTCGGAAAATATCATTGGTGTTTTTAAATTTTAAGTTTTACAAGCAAAAATTAAAAAACTAGCATTTGTCAAAAAAACCATTTAACAACCGTTATTATCAACTGCAGTCTGCAGAAATTAAGGACAAATCCTTCAAAAATCGGAAAATAATTATTAATTAAAGAGAATTTTATTTTGGCAATTTAGAAAATAACTGTATTGTATTTTAAGCTTGGCCTTCATAAAAACTAGATTTTACTGTCGCAAATTTAGTTTACCAAGCAACGCATAGCATAGCTAGTTGAAGGGATATTTGCAACAGTAAAATCAAGTTTTACGAAGTCCAAGCTTAAAATACATATAAGTTATCTACATTTTAATGCCATGTGTTAAAATAAGTTCCATTTTAGAAAGTATTTTGGCTTAAAAATGCCATGAATGAAAAAGTCCACGAAACTGGAAATATTTTTATACTTTTTGTACACTTCTGGATAATTAAAATACTTACAGAAGAAGATTTTAAATTACATACCAAAAAAAATTTAAATTCGAAATGTTGGCTTTCCTAATTTACGGACTGGTAGAACGTGGAATCTAACCCTTCAAAATATTTGTCAAGGTCCAATAAATAGTATTGTTCTAAACGAATTGCATTAGAATATTGGTTTGACATTTCAGCATTTACCAATCTGTAAAGCATTATTCTTGCAAGTTATTATTTCTTTTGACATTGTTACAAAATAGAAAAGAATAGCTGTTGAACTTGAGAAATATTCAGTACAACTGCCAACAATCTTTACATAACTTTGTCACAATTTAATAAGAGATTGAACAGTTGCAAAGAAATTTGTGTATTAGCTGTAATACACATTTACTTGGAACTTCCCCAAACATTTATAAAAAATTAAGTATCATTGGTATATGTATTTGCTAAAATAAATATTTATCATAATTTTTATACAACCGCAAAAACATGTTGCAGTCGTATATTGCTATCATGTCGTCGTCCAAAGACATTTGGTTTCCAGACAATAACTTTAGTTTAAGTGTATGGATCTCTATGAAATTTAATCAAAAGGTTCAATACCGCAAAAAAAAAGGTTTGGATTGATTTCGGGGGTGATGGTCCCAAGGGTTTAGGAATTAGTGGCCAAAAATTGGCCCAAAACAAGCATTTTTCTAGTTTCAGGACAATAACTTGTGTATAAGTATTTTGATTGCTTTAAAATTGTACCACAAGGTTCAATACGACCAGTAGAAGGTTGGGATTCATTTTGGGGGTAATTGCCTAAACAGTTTAGGAATTAGGGGACGAAAAGGGTCTAAAACAAGCATTTTATTGTTTTCCGACACTTAACTTGTGTTTAAGTTTATGGATGTCTCTTAAATTGTACCACATTTCATTTATTTTTTTGGGAATATTTCTTCAAATATTTTTTTTTGGAGGGGGGTGGTTAAAAAGATATTTTTTTTTGGGGGGGGGGCAATATTTTTTCCCTCAAGATTTAAGAAATTGTCAATTTTCCAAAGAAAAATTGGGGGTCACAATTCATTTTGCTAATTCTTTGTATATAGTCTGAAAACAGATTTACTTAGTATTGCTCAACAGCACAGTGTATTGCACAACAGTAAGAAATCTTCTATTGAATATAAATTCAAATCATATAACCAATTTCAAGTTCTTTGACTACATTTATTCTGTGTCAGAAACCTTTAATGTGTCAAATATTTAATTACAATCCAAATTCAGACCTGTATCAAGCTTGAATATTGTGTCCATTTTTTGTTCAGGGTTGGACCTCTGCGGTCGTATGCAGCTGCGCTCGGCATAGCAGTTTATTTATATCTAATAACCTTATATGGCTGACTGATGATGTTATATATAATATGGTATTCATCATCTTTTTCTTAGTTTACATTTGTTTTGCTAGCATCCATTAGGAGTATGGTGTATAAATCTAGGTAGCACACTGAAAGCAAACCCAAAATGCTTCTTTGTTATGATACATGTTTGACAAACTTAAATTGTACATTATCAATTTTTATCATGGTCAAATATTGTTGAAACAGCCAAAGATTTTCATGTTTTTATATTTTTAGCCGTTTCTTGGAAGTGGGGAAGCATCAAATAGAATTGTGGGTAAATTCAAATGTGGGTCAGACACAATAGCAACACTTGAGGGACGCTGGGACCAGGAAATTCATTATAAAGATAAAAGTTCAGGGGTAAGTAAATATATAATGTAATAATATGAAGTACATATAAACATGAAAAATGACTCAAAAACCAATACTCAATGCATGCAGTATTATAACTAGAAAACACAGCTCCATTGTACTGAGTTCACACCTAATAGACAAGATTTTCTAAGGAGATAAAATCACAGAACAACTGTGCCACCAATACACCTCTTTTCACTTTGAATTGAACACAAACTTTTAAGTCTGACTGTTCCTGTGAATGTATTTTAATCTGCAAATTTTTAATCAGTACAACTTGTTTCTTTGTTTAGGATGTATCTTTATTTTGGCAACCAACACAAGAAGTAAAATCTCAAAGATTAAAAAGATTTACTGTCCCATTAGAGCTGCAAGGGGAAATGGAATCAGAAAGGTTGGTTGCGTAAATGATTTCTTCAGATGTTTTTTCTTACAAATATTGTCTTGAAAAGAAAAATATATTCAAACTTTCCCAGATTTACGATATTCTCTAGTATTCCAGTGTACATTTTATATATTATCATTAGATCAGGAAAAAAACAAATGTATTTTTGAGTTGAAGGATTTCTTTTTTAGCTCACCTGGCCCAAAGGGCCAAGTGAGCTTTTCTCATCATTTGGCGTCCGTCGTCTGTCGTCGTCCGTCGTCATTAACAAAAATCTTCTCCTCTGAAACAACTGGGCCAAAATTAACCAAACTTGGCCACAATCATTATTGGGGTATCTAGTTTAAAAAATGTGTTCGATGACCTGGCCAACCAACCAAGATGGCCGCCATGGCTAAAAATAGAACATAGGGGTAAAATGTAGATTTTGGCTTATATCTCTGAAACCAAAAAGCATTTAGAGCAAATCTGACATGGGGGTAAAATTGTTTATCAGGTCAAGATCTATCTACCCTGAAATTTTCAGATGAATCGGACAACCCATTGTTGGGTTGCTGCTTCTGAATTAGTAATTTAAAGGAAATTTTGCTGTTTTTGGTTATTATCTTGAATATTATTATAAAAAGAGATAAACTGTAAACAGTAATAATGTTCAGCAAAGTTAGATTTACAAATAAGTCAAACATTACCAAAATGGTCAGTTGACCCCTTAAGGAGTTATTGCCCTTTATAGTAAATTTTTTACAATTTTTTCGTAAATTTTTGAAATCTTTTACAAAAATCTTCTCCTCTGAAACTATTGGGACAAATTTAACCAAACTTATCCATAATCATCATAAGGGTCTTTAGTTTAAAAAATGTGTCCGATGACCCTGCCCCTGAACCAAGATGGCTGACATGGCTAAAAATAGAACAAAGGGTAAAATGCAGTTTTTGGCTCATATCTCTGAAACCAAAGCATTTTGAGCAGATCTGACAGGATTATATTGTTCATTAGGTCAAGATTATCTGCCCTGAAATTTTCAGACCAATCAGTCAACCTGTTGTTGGGTTGCTGCCCCTGAATTGGTAATTTTAATAAAATTTTGCGGCTTTTGGTTATTATCTTGAATACTATTATAGATAAACTGTAAACAGCAATAATGTACAGCAAAGTAAGACATACATATAAGTCATCATGATCAAAATGGTCAATTGACCTCTTAAGAAGTTATTAACCTTTATAGTCAATTTTTAACAAATTTCATAAATTTTGTAATGTTTTGTAAATTTTTACAAAATATTTTCCACTGCAACTACTGGGCCAGAGATGCAACTAATCGTCGGACCCGTCGGACCTAAGGGGCAGAATTTATGCAGGTCCGGCAAAACTTGTAGCTGTGCAGGACCTGATGGCCGGCAATATTTAAGTCCGCTTGGGTCCGCGAAAACTGAAATCCCCGTCGGCCCCGGCAGAGTATTTTGTTTATAAAATTGCGATCATCTTTAATAAAAGTAAATGTCCTGTTCCCCCGCATTTTCTAACTCCGGGAACCAGTATTTCCGCTCAGTAATAGTCTTTCGTACCTTGTCCATCTCGCCCCGAACAATTCTCCGTATTTCCGTCATGTTTTTTGTTTTAGAAATTCGCTCTCTAGGAAGGAGGTCTATTAAGCATAGTTGATAAGTTCAGGAAATATGTCATGGCCGATAAAATTTGTAAGTGGGTCGAAACCCGGTAAAAGACCAAACCAGTCACCTATTCAAGTTGATAAAGCTGTAAAGACGAATGAATCTGGGAGTGATAATGATTCTGACTATGAGTCAGATTTTGAATTTGAACAGAATGAAACTACCAATGACTATCTTGTTTCCAAGTACTCTTGTGAAGAATAACTTTTAATCAGATCAATATTATGTAATGTATTATTCAATAAACTACAATTGTTATGAATCACAGGTTATTTTAAAATAATAATAATATCAACAAAATCAAAATTAACGTTTGTTCAATAGCATAATTTCATTTGATTTTTGAGTGAAAATATGGGTCTGGCAGAAATTTGATGGGTCTGGCAAAACTTGGTACCCTGTAGGCCCCATTGTCTGACAGGAAAAAAAACCTGTTTGCATCTCTGCTGGGCCAACTTCATTATAGATAGAGATAATTGTAAGCAGCAAGAATGTTTAGTAAAGTAAGATCTACAAACACATCACCATCACCAAAATACAATTTTGTCATGAATCTATCTGTGTACATGTCCTTTGTTTAATATGCACACATAGACCAAGGTGAGCGACACAGGCTCTTTAGAGCCTCTAGTTTTGTTTTCTCAGAAATGCACAAATATTTATTTGACTAGTTTTATAATTATAAGATTTATAATCACAAAAAAATGACACAATGGTATAATATTAGTTGAAAATAACAGCGTAATAAAGGTTACTTTTTGGTGAAAAATAGGTTAGTAGAGGTCATCATTGATCATTGATGGACAAATTATTTTAAGTTAAAGAAGTATTTATATGAGGCCACGTTTTTGGCCCAATAATATTAAAAATTCAAAAGTTTTTTTTAAATCTATCAACTAACAACCTTCAGATATTCACAAAACAATTTTCAGGTATCAGCATTTATATTTCTGATTTTGTCTTTAAATTTACCTTATACAATATGATTCTTGTATGCCAACAAAAATTTAAAAGCTACCAAAACAGCCTCAAAAGTATGAATTATAAAGCCTGTTGCTCAAATTTATTTTTTCCCTAGAATATGTAAAATAACTGTTTTAGGTCAAATTTGGCAATATCGAGATCTGTATGTCCTCAAAGTGACATAACAAATGATATATTTCCAATAATTGACCAGATTGTATCACCTTATTCAGTTCTTGATGTGTCTGTCCCAAGTCAGGAGCCTGTAGTTTGTAGATTTTTTATAGAATTGAAACTTCAGGAGCCCATTATGTATCATACCTCCCCTTATTTTTTATAAGTGTCTATTTACACATTTAATTATTTTACTCATTAAATATCTGCCTTCTTGGATCTTTTTTATTTCATCAAGTCTCTGAAACCCAAATAATAGATTACATGTCCTTATCTGCCTTATATTTCAGACTGTGGAAGAATGTAAGTGAGGCTGTGATCACATGTGATATGAAATCGGCAACAGATGAAAAGTTTATACTTGAAGAGCGACAAAGAACCGAAGCTAAGGAACGCAAGGCAAGACTGTTGGAATGGGTCCCTGCATTGTTTGAAAGAGATGTGCTGACTAATGATTGGGTCTACAAATTCATAGAGTAAGATATAATTAATACTGTAAATTCAGTAATTATTGCGAGGTTTTTATTAATGCGAATAGTGCGACTGGATTAGTATCGCAATAATTAAAACTCGCATTCTGATATCTGATATATGCATCTGTATGCAGAATTTCCTGAAATCGCAATAATTAATCTCGCATTTTTGACCATTCTTCATAAATCGCAATAATAAATGCACGCAATAATTTCTGAATTTACAGTACATTTGTATATTTACATAATTGGTATCAAACTTTTAGAAAAATTCCCGAATTAAGGCATAGCGCTACTGCATGCCTCTGTTATGCTTCATTAAAAACAATCTATTTTTGAAATTTCTACATCAAAATCATGATGTTAAATGTTTTTTGTTATTTGTTTATTTTCAAGTAAACTTATGTATAATTCTAGATCTCCTTATAAGTATATGCCAAATATTTTTAGGGTAAAGTTAATGGTGATGATTTCAAATTGACTACATCTTTGCAATGATTCTGATTCTCCCCTTCCCGATAAAACAGAGTGAGTGGGTACCAATCTAAAGCTACCTTCTGCTGGAAAATTAAAAAAAATGGGTTAAATTGATTTAAAACCAAGCAATTCCCTGTATTATATGAGAGAAAGGTTATTTCTTGATGCTTTGCAATTTATTATGTAACAGAGACATTTAATTTAAAATCTAAAATGATAATTTCAAGTTTTCGATTGTTTCACATAGCATGAGACCATGGGATGTGAGTAACGACTTGTTGCAGTATGAAGTGGACTATAGAATTCAGACCTGGACTAAACATAGGACCCCAGTCGTTCGAACATGCAGTATTACCAGTCTAGAGAAACAACCTGATAGTCTGAACTCATCCATTCGGAACACCTCTATTAGGAGGTTAAAGGTCGTAGGGGAAGAAAGCGAAAGTTCAGAATGCCCAGAAGCCGAACTTCTTCAAGATAGCGATTCTTCTGAAAGACTTCCTGGGAAAAGTAGGTTAAATTTAAAAGTCACTTGTAACTCATTCAAGCTAAATGGAAAAGAGATGAAATTTTTGTAACAATTGGTAGATTGACATGAAAAAAACCCAACAAATTTACAAAATACTGAAAGACCATCTCAAATTGAAGGAACAAAACCTGAAAATATTATGACAATACAATTTCTTTTTTTTTTCATTTAGCAATAGACAGTCAAATATTTTTGTTGTAGGTCTGAATATACAACTATGTTATTTTCTATTGCCTATAACAGATATACATGTATATTTGACATTGTTTATCTTAATGCCAATGATCTCATGGAAAACTAGTATCAATAAAAGTATCAAACTCTTAGGTAAAAAAAGGGGGAAGTTAATAAAACCTGTAAAAACAAAATGCTGTACTATATCAATCACTGGAACCAATGGCAAACAAATGTCATATATCTGACTTGATACATGTATTGTCTGAAGAATTATTGCACACTGAATTGTGCTATTCAATGAATACATGTGGTATACAACATATATCTTCCATAATTTGTATTATAGAATAAGAATAATTGTAGAAATATGAAAAAAAACCACCATAAAGTACTAAAAATAAATGTGGTGCAATGCTAATGTAACAGTCACCAATTTGAATTTATATGGGAAAGAGCTCGAGGCAATCATTGAAAGGTCATCATTTATTTTTTCTAGAGTGACCAGTACCATGCTGCAAGTCTCAAATGTCATTATAAATGTAAAATCATTTAATTAGAATCAGAATTAATTGTAGTATTAATGTATTTTTTAGATCGTAGAGTTCAGCGTTCATGTTCTAGTAACAGAAACAGACTGACAGAAGAAACCATAGTTAGACAGCTACAACCTCTGGTGGAAATTCAGAAAGAATTAAGTGATAATATAAAAAGATTAAACTCCAAGATCTCAAACTTGTCCCTAAATCAGCCAGAAAACGACGGCATGTTTAATGTTGGTTCCCATTGGATAATCCTGGCTGTGGTTTTAACATTTCAAGTATTTTTGCAATGGTTATTCAGGTGAATTTGTTTATACTACAAATATCATTATCTGTAAATGCACCGTGCACCAATCTGTATGTTTGATAATCATTGTAAAAATAGGTTTGGTAAGTTTTTCTTGTATTTGGGACCAAAGGTTAAATACCATTCTGTATTTTGTACTAGCTTATCTTTGTCTTTTCTGATCTTTTCATTAATCAGAAACATGCCTTAAGAAACTCTTTGATAATCAGATACAGTGACTACCGTAAGGCTAATATTGTGACAACATTCAAATTTTTGTCGGCAAAATATAGCATTTTACTTCTACTTCATATTGTCTAAATGAATATACAATTTATCTTCTAGTGAATATATCATTTTACAGTTATTTTTAGTTCACCTAATACTGTATCAGAATATAAATTTTGCCATTAAGGTGTTGTAAATGACCTTAATTCAAGGGCATACAATATTTGCCTAATGAACTGTATATTTTACGCTTGAGTGCTTCTATGCATTAACTGATTATGCTATTACATGTACTGGGACCAATGCTATATAGAAAACGGTGGGATATGGGTGCTTTAACTTGGTGGTTCATACTGTAACTAGTCAATTTTTAACTGTCATATGTCATATATATTCTTTATATACCTTGAAGTACAATGAAATGGAAGTCTTCTGTTTTCTTATGTAGAGGAAAGGAACATAATGTAGACTTCTTTCCTTTCAATTGATCAAATCTATTCTGAGAGCTTTAAAAAAATGAAATTAATTGATCAGTCAGAACTGAAATAATAATTTAGAGGTCACCTGAATCAAGGTCGAGCTTAAGAAATTTACTGCCATCTATAGCTCCTTTTACAATTACAGTAGACCTGGTCAGTTGAAAGAAGGTTTTCTTGAAGAATCATTATATTGAAGAGACTTGAATCTTACAAGTTATTAGTGGAAAGAGTTCTTGGAATGTGTTCTGTCAAAATTTTCAAAATATTATCATGAATCAAAAACCTTAATCCTAATCTTTGCTACTCTTTAAGGGTGCTTTTATTAATGCATTTAGTTAAGCCATAATTATTTATACTTCATCTCCTTAGTTTATAGATATGTTCAATTTCATAATTAACTTTATGGATGAAAGTTTTACAGTAAATGCTCAAAGTAATGTTAATGTTTTGAAATATAATTCAAGATGAAATCTGAATTAAAATGCTGGTAGCCTTTTTTGTATTGTTACTGGTAGCAGCTTAGTAGAATACAAGATCCATGTTATAAACATGTGCAATATTATGGGTATAGATTAATTTAAAATTGGAAAAAAACTTGTATGAAAACTTTTGACCTGCAAGATATTTTCATTTTTGTTTTCCATTATGGCATGTATGGCATATAGACGCTTTTATGCCACACTATTGCCTTGTTGTATAACACTGACTTGTAATGTCATAGCTTGCCTACTGAAATTCTGTATTATATTTTAAATACCTCAAAACAGGCATTCAAAGTAGTGAAAAGGGCATTTATGCACATATAAACTCATCATAGATACAAGGCTTAGAATTTTGTACGCCAGACGTGTATTTCAACCAAAGTATAGTAAAATTTATATTAAAAAACATGTTTGAAATGAATAAGGACCCCCTTATGATTAAAATCCCCGGTGTAAATATTTAAAAAGTTGACAGGTATGTGAAGTGGATTCTGTGTGCTTTAAATACAGCAACAGTTTCTACTGGAACCCCCTTGTAATCCTCTAAGGTTGACTATTAAATCAATAACCAGTGTTATGATATTATAATATTCAATAATATTCAGGAATTATTTACTTTTGTTATTTGGCTTCACGATAGTTATTGCATTTCAATATTTAAACTATGTATGTAAATCATTTATTATTTGTGCTGCTAATTGCGTATATCTTATTTTAAGTGAATGTAAAAATTCATTCATTTATTTGTTGTTTCAGAATTGAAAAGGACTACTAGACTTTTGTTCATTCTATATTACGTTTTCTCATTGGACTTAGTTAGATTTGTAAACTTAAACTTTATAATGAAATTTATCTGCTCATACTAGGTGAAGATTCAGACGTGAGATGTTATCAAATTAATTCCCTGTTTTGTACAACAAAAAACATCACTGTCTATCTTAAATAGGGGAGGAAATTACTAAAAAAAAAAGGACTGTTAATTCTTGGAAGATTTCTTGCAATCTCACCCCTTTCCTATTAACCAAATAAATGTTTATGGTGATGATAATGTTATCAAAATCTAGTGTGAATGAATATGTATATTAAGTATAAACAATATTTAGGTTAGAGTAATATATATTCTTTCCTTTTATTTGAATATAGTTAAAATAATTTGTATTTTTAAATAGGACTGATATTATTAGCTATAGTAAGAATGAATTTTTGTCCTGTTTATCTACTATTTATTTATTTAAAATATTAATTGTTTTGCTTCTATATCTTTAGTTTTTCTATATCTGTGTATATTATTAAGTAGATCTGCTTGTGTTCACATTACAATGTATTTACAATATTGTGCAATAGTAAAATATGTACAAAAATATATGCTGATAGTTGTTCTCGAAGAGAATTTTGTGAAAGATTGAAAGAAGAAATTTTACTTTACATTTGTATTGATATTTAATAAATATGTCAGATCTCTGTTTACACAAAAAGAAGGTCAATTTTAAAGTGCTATATGGACCTCTGTATGATCATGTATCACTTAATTTATCAAAAAGATCATATAATAATTGCATAGACTTGTGTTCAGTTTGTGCAGTTGTTGACTTATGCAGGGTTCCATTAAAACCGATTTCATTTTTGTTGAGCCTACAATATTTTTGTCTGGGGAGCTCTACATTAAGATCCTACATTTCATTGTCAGGGTTGGCATCATCAATAGTTAGGGTAACTTTGTGGTAAAGTTCTTTTTAAACAGTAACAATTTTATCGAACCTTCTTTGAATTGTAGATGAAACTTGCCTAGAAGCTATTTCATCATCAAATGACAGTATCAAAAACAATGGAAAATATTTTTCCATTTTTCTGTGAACCCAACGGTACCAGTATTAAATACAATGTACTTATCATGATTTTGTTGAATATTCTTCTCCAAGAATAAAAATAAAATCTACTTTTGCTGTATGTGCATAAGAAATTTTATGTTTTGTACACCTTTAACAAAGCTCATCAGAATTTAAATAGGTTAGGTCTGAGTTTACACCATCAGTACTACAAACCTCATGAAGTTACAGTTATTGGTGCCCTCATAATGATAGTGCTATTTTATTTTATTTCTTATTGATTAATAGTGTGTATACCATTATGTTTGCAATTGGAAGAAAACTAAATTGTTGTATTATTCAGTGATGGTTCCATAGAGGTCATAAGGATGAAAGTTGGAGAGAAAACTGCACCTTGGAAAACTTGCCATTTTGAAAACTACTTTTTTGGGGGGGAAACAAAAAACCTTTTGTGGGAGCCAGACACACTTTTCCTCTCATCTTATTCCTACTCTGTCATTAGACTTCATGTCACAATCATATGACAAATGTTTACTAAGTGTGATAAAATCTGTCAAGGTATTTTGAACTTTACTTTTAGATTATAACCTGATAGAGTGGGGCGCTCATATTCGCCGTGGACACAATTTCGCCGTTTTATGATTTTGAGGTGTAAAATCTTCAAAGGATGGTTGAAATTGAAGAAATATGCCGGTAAATTATATTTTTATAACAAATATGATTATTTCTGAAAATGAGACCAAATTATGCACTTACCGCAAAGGACCGAAAAACGGACAACGATTTTCAGCCAATTTCCTGAATGAAAAATCGATTTCAAAGAAGTATTTCTTTAGTAATTCTTTGACTGATTGCCCTAAATTTCAGTTTTTTACACCTTTCAAATGTCTGCTATTCATCTATAATGAAATTTATTTGATAAATATTGTTTGAAGCTGCAGTTATTTGGTTTTTAATAGATGTGTTACAACGGCGAATATGTGTCCCCCGTTGACAAAACATCAGGAAATTTCAAACACCCTTCAATCCAACATTTCAAATGAATTTTCTCAAAACAAACACGTTTTAAAGCTAAGAATATTTTGCATTTGAAGTTATCTTCATATAGAAATATCAGTATACTTCAAAAACATAAAGACCTGAACATAAACTGAAGAAAACATGGAAAGATATGGCGAAAATGAGCACCCCACTCTACATTTGTAAACTAATCTTCAAATTTTATGAGAAGAATTACTTTGTGATATATATACATGATATATGTATGGTTACAAAAATGATGACTTTAAAATATTACATACCATATAATTCTAAATTAGAATGCATATGTTTGTGAGTGTAGATATATTAATATAAACTTACACATTGTAAAAATGATATAATATATTCTATTTGTAGTACTATAGTACTATATTCTATGTGTTGTAATTGTTGGTATTGAAAGAATTTGGGTGGTGTATAAAACCACCATAGCTGATGTTATGGATTTTTGTATAAATTATGTGAAAATTGTTGATGTTTTTATAAATAAAATGATTATCTGTTAAATTGAGGGCCAATACGAACAATTCATTTTTTTCCTTTTATTTCCCCATCTATTTTTAAATTAGTACTTTGGATTTAGATTTAAAATCTCTCTTTATTTCAATGTTTTTTGGTATTTTTAAAGAAAGTCGCAGATTTTAATGTATCTTCTTGAAATAAAATATTTAAATGTAAATTGCTGAACTGTACAAAGATAAATGAATAATAAGATATATATAAATTTATATTTGATTTTTTAAATTTAATTATTTCTAACAAGATCATATTGAAAAAATATGATGCTATCTAAAAGTAGAATACTAACAGGCTAAAAAACAAACTTGTAAATATTCAAAAATGAGTTATATGTAATTACTTGTTACAGCTAAAACCACTTATCTAATAACTTGTAATTTTATTCAGATTTTTACAAGAACTTTAACAACTACTAGCTATGAAAATCCAGATGATTGAGGAAAACTTCCAACAAGCATTTGTGACAAGCTGTTCAAAAGAGTTGTCTGAACTTACACCTACAGTTATTTAACTTGTCATTTGTAAATAATATTATCTTACTTTAAAAACAAAATTAAAATAATTACTTTGTAAAAATTCAAATTGATTAAATTATGTTTTTAACTAATAATGTCACTTACAAGATTCGTAACACTTCAGAGTATTGTAGAGTTGCACTCTGTTGATTAATTGATAATGTTCTACACTGCCTTAGTGTCTACAAAGTAGAAGTAGAAGAATAATTCTTTTTCTTAAAATAATAATGCATATGATCAGTCAACTTTTTCCGAAATAATAATACTGATTTTAAGTTGATATTCAAAATCTTCAACAATTCTTAGGGTTAAATAAATGTCATGAAAAAAAAACTTTTATACTGTTTTTCAAATTAGTAATTTGAGACTCATATAAGAAAGCCACTTTTCAGACAGACCTACAAATATTCAATATCTTATAAATGTATATAGAAAGTTTAAAAAAAAAATCTATACTTATACTATGTATATGATGCATGTAAGATAAACTGGTCCGATTATCTAAAATCGAGCAAATTCAAATATTGATAAGAGTCATTTGGTGCTAAATCAAAAATCTTTAGTAATTGTAAGACCACTAAATATTATGCACAATTGAATTTGTTAAAGCATATTTGCTTGTAAGAAATCTTAGTTTTATAAAATAAAAATATATAAAAACCAATGATTATATTGCATAATTACTTGTTTTAATTAGGTGCAAGTAAAAAACTTTAAATTCCAAAAATCAGACCAGACACAATCTAACAACCTTTATTTGGCATAATCAAAGAAGCATGCTAATTTAGATTAAGAAGTAATAAAGTTCAGAAGAGGCTGACATTTTGTCATAAGAAGGTATTTGTGGTGACTAAAGTATCTGATTGACTATAAATTTAGTGCTACATACACTTGTACAGTTGTAATTTAATGTATAAGTAAAATGCTTTTATCAGGTATTCACATTATAATATATTATAATCCATTAGATCAATAATTGTCATGATATACAAAGCATAATATGTATGATATGTATGGTCAACCCCGATAATTATCAATTACTTAAAAATATATTATAAGTTTTGTGTAGATTTGTTTAAAAAAAAAATAGAACTAAGATAACAACTTTTTTAAAGAAAAATTAATTTTTCCTAAAAAAATTAAATTGCAAATAGTTATCAAAGGTACCAGGATTATAATTTAGTACGCCAGACACGTGTTTTGTCTACATAAGACTCATCATCGACGCTCAAATCAAAATATTTAAAACTAGACTGTGACTTTAAATTGAGATATTATTGGTGATAAATAAGTTCTATTCTATATGATACTCTTCTCCTTATTGCATTTATTGAATCAATAAAACCTTGTAAATAAAGGCAACTGTTCAAAAGTCGTAAATCAATTTAGAGAAAATAAATCTAGGTAACAAACTAAAACTGTAAACATTTTTGAATGTACAGAGTTTCCTTAACAAAATAAAAACCTACTAAATTGAGCTTTACCAGATGCTGATTATTATGTGTTTTCTGAATAACCTATACGTCTTGTTTGTTTTAAAATTATATTAGCTGATACACATAATAAATATGGCTCAAACTAACAAAAGCTCCATTGGAGGTATCGTGTTTAGAGACCTCGATCTATATCAGTATTTCTTTATGTTTACTTCATGGTATCTATGGTAACACTCACGTTCACATTACATGTATTTGTTTACGTTCTGCTGTATGGCAGAGCTCATTATTTATGTTTTCTTTATGTTAACTGTTATCTATTAATCTTTATTTATGATGGTGCAATAAATTTATGTACATTTTGTTTGTGTTTTTTTTATACCATAGAGTGGAGGCATACTGATTTCCAGTCTGTTTTTGCCCTTCTATCATCTGCTGGTCTGTCTGAAGGTATTCAAAGGAGTAGAATGTGAGACAGGATTTACAATCTGGTGGCAGCAGTGATGGTGCCACCAGATTGTAAATCCTGTCTCACATTCTTCTTCTTTAAATACCTTTAGACAGACCAGCAGATGATAGAAGGGCAAAAACAGACTCTTCTCCTTATTGCATTTATTGAATCAATAAAACTTTGTAAATAAATGCAACAGTAGTATACCGCTGTTCGAAAGTTGATTCAATGAATCATAAAAATGAGGTCATGGACAATAGACATATTTCAGAGGGAAACTTTGGAATATCAGGTATTTACATTCAAGGGTGCAATCAACAGTTTTTTCTATGACGTCATATTTTGAGGGACCATGCATAAATGACCCTTAGTGGTGGACTGATTAATAAAGATACTTGTATAAAACTAGATATCACTGGAATCAAAATATTCTCTTGTTTATAATGAAATAAAAAAAAGTGTACTTTTAATATATTAAAAAAATTCCATCCAAAGAACATGGGGGGAAAAAAGGCCTAATTTGAACATAAAAAAACTGAAATCAGGTCATGTGCACACCCATGAAGACATGATCCGTGCACATTTTTCATAATCAAAACTATGAAATTCATAGGTTTTTACCTGGCCTTTTAAAAAAAATCTTGTTTCATGGTACGGTCTCCTGCTCCGAAAAGAGCTACAGTGGCTGCAAATAAGTTTTCAATTTTCACTGCCAAAAAAACAGGATGTTTACAGTGTTGTCTCCCCTCAAAACATGTATATTTTATATAATTTTTAAAATTATTTCAATCATTCAACCTGTTCTTATTGAAAGCTAATTAACTAATTTTTACAATCAAATACAAAAAACATGATACTTTTTCACCAATTAAGTAAATAAACAGGGGTTTCCCTCCGTGTTTATTTTTAGTTGGGGAATAAACCCTAGTTTTTTGTATACGAAACTGTTTATAGCACCCCAAGGTATGAAGCATCCAGGTCTTCCATCTTCTGACATATGAAGCTTTATGCAAATAGTTTCCCTCAGAAATATGTCCATTGTCCAAGATCTCATTTTTATGATTCATCGAATGCTTCAAAACAATAGTGCACACACTGATCTGTCTCGCCTCTTTTACTAATCATAGATATTACCGGTATGTTCATGGTCCTAATTATAAAGCTGTACTACAACTATCACATAAACTTGATCCGAAAAATTGAAGTCAAGGTCAGATAAACTAAACTGGAAAGACATGTCACATTACGATCATTCCATTTAATTCTACTAGTCAGACACCTACTCCTTACGACCATTACATGCTTTAAATACAGTTGATCTGTTGCATATACATGTAGTATCTAGAAATAAACTTAACTGAGATTGACCAATGAACAATGAAAATATGGTCTTGGTCAGATGATAATTGCCACAGACATATACACATTAAAAAAATCATTCAATACACCAAATGTAGTTGACCTATTGCTTATAGTTTTAGAAAAACCGATCATAAAACAAAAACTTAATATTTTGAACTGTAGAATGAGGTCAAGCTCAAATAAAACATGCCAGAATGACATGTACATTGTAAAATATGTTCATATACCAAATACAGTTGAACTATTGCATACAGTATTAGAAAAACAGACAAACACACAGAAACTTAAACTTTAATCACTGAACCATGAAAATGAGATCACGTTCAAATAACACCTTCCAGTTGGACATGTGCACCTTATAATCATGCTATGCACCAAACATAGAAGACCTATTGTTTTTAGTATCTGAGATATTGCTTTGACCACGAAAACATATCCGTGCTCACTGATTTATGAAATGAGGTCAAGTTCCGAGTAAAAACTGTCTAACTGGCATAATGGCCTCGAAAGTTACGCAGGTGCCAAATATAGTTATCCTATTACTCATACTGTATATGACTGTTATCAAAAAGTTAGTTTCTTTGTGTGTTGGCGTTTGTTTTTGTTGCACTTCAGAGTTTTCCTCCGATGGTTGATTTCTTTTTCCTCGGTTTTAGTTTCTAGCCCGGATTTTTTTTCTCTTAATCGATTTATGACTGTTGCCTTCCATTCATTATAAGAGAGACACTAGGAATGCTACAAAGTTTTTTTCCCAAACAGTTACTTAACCATTAAAAGGACAATGGACAGTTGACAGACGGATTTTTCTTTTACATACGACACCAACAACAAAGTATTAGGGTTCCAGGTCTTCTACCTTTTTATATATTAAGCTTTTAATCTGATAGTGAACGCCGCCGCAACTGCCGCTAGATTACTTTCTATATGTCGAGCATTCTGCGACAGAAGTCACAGGCTGGATAAAAAATAAGGTTTCAAGTACTCTCTTATTATGAGTAAATATAATAACTACTAGTATATGAGGAATGTGGGTTCATTGCAATGTCATCATATCCGTGATCAAGGTTAAGTTTACGTGGTTAAGTCCGGATTTCATACTTTAAGCAGTTGGTCAACTATATATTTGTGTAGGAAATGGTTGTAAATTGTACATGTTAGACTGGCATGATTCATCTGCCCTTGATCTAAAAATTCATGATTCATTAACCAATATTTAGTGGTTTGGTCTATTTTTCAGATAGAATAAAAAAATAGAATCACAATATTTGATGTCTGGAATGATTGTAAGGTGTGCATGTCCGACTGACAGTTTTCATCTGGGACCTTTACCTCATTTTAGTGGTTCATTGGACAATGTTTAGTATGTGTGGCCTGGTCTTTTTGTCAAATACTAAAAGCCATAGGGCGACTATTTTTGTATATGAAATGATTGTAAGGTGTACATATCTGCCAGGCACGGTTCATATGACCTTAACTTCATTTTCCTTGTTCATTGCTTAATGTTAAGTTTTCATCAAACATTTATTTTCAATTTTAAAGAAGTCAATTTACTCAAGATTTAAATAAATCATTATTGTAATATGAATATACGTTAAACTGACAAGAATCAAACAGTATTCCTTCTACTTCATGATTTTGTGATCAATGTTACGGTTTTAGCTGAGTTTGTTAAACCCTCAACAGTTAAAAACCTATGTCATATCCTGTAAATTAAGAAACTTTTGAGATGTTTTTTTTTTGTGAGGGGGAATGGAAAATCAAGTCCAATAAAATAACAACACAATGGCCAAAAATATAGAAGACGAAAGAACTAAAACTACAATTACAAAACTAAGTAGAAAACTATTGATCAAGCAACACTTAATACAACTAGAGGCTCCAAGAAGCCTGTGTCGCTCACATGATATTTTTATTTACAATTGATGCATGAAATAATGCATCCGTTATACTTTTGCTCTAGTTTCAAGGAAAAAAGTTAAAAACTGCATTTTCCCCCTATGTTCTATTTATAGCCATGTCGGCCATGTTGGTTTGCAGGCAGGGTCACCGGACACATTTTTAAAAACCAAATACCCTAATGCTTATTTGTGGCCAAGTTTATTTAAATTTGTCTCAGTTGTTTCAGGAGAAGACTTTTGTTAAAGATTACAAAAATTTACGAAAAATTGTAAAATTTTACTTTAAAGGGCAATCGCTCCTTATGAGATCAATTGACCATTTTGATCATGTTGACTTATTTGTAGATCTTACTTTGCTTAACATCATTGCTGTTTACAGTTCATCTCTATGCTTAACATCATTGCTGTTTACATTTTATCTCTATCTATAATAATATTCAAAATAATAACAAAAAACAACAAAACTTCCTTAAAATTACGTATTCAGGGGCAGCAACCTAACAACTGTTTGTCTGATTCGTCTGAAAATTTTAGGACAAATATATGTTAGCCTGATGAACATTTTTGTCTATGTCAACTTTGCTCTAAATGTTTTAGTTTCAGAGATATAAGCCAAACATTGTATTTCTATTGTAGCTATGTCGGCCATGTTAGTTGGCTGGTGGGTTCATCGGACACATTTTTTAAATTAGATGATTGTGACCAAGTTTGGATAAATTCGTCTCAGTAGTTTCAGAGGAGAAAATTAATTTTCCAAAAAATGTTAAAATTTTACTATAAAACTGGACAATAACTCCTAAAGGGATCAATTGACCATTGGGTCAATTTGACTTATTGTAGATCTTTCTTTGCTGAACATTATTGCTGTTTACAGTTTATCTCTATCTATAATAATATTCAAGATATTAACCAAAAACTGCAAAATTTCGTTAAAATAACCAATTCAGGGGCAGCAACCCAACAACGGGTTATCCGTTTCGTCTGAAAATTGCCGGACAGATAGATCTTAGCCTGATGAATATTTTTCTATGTGTCAAATTTTCTTTTAGTGCTTTGATTTCAGAGATATAAGCCAAAATCTACATTGTACCCCTATGTTCTATTTTTAGCCATGGCGGCCATCTTGGTTATTTGGCCGGGTCATCGGACACATTTTTCTAAACTAGATACCCCAATGATGATTGTGGCCAAATTTGGCCCAAAAGTTTCAGAGGAAAAGATTTTTGTAAAAGTTAACTGACGATAACGGACGACGGACGTCAAGTGATGAGAAAAGCTCACTTGGCCCTTTGGAAAAAATCGGGATGAACTGTGATACTTCAAAAAGGTAAGCAGATTTCGAGTACTAAGATTCAGAAATTGATCAACCGATACACTGGATTTGGTATTTGCAGCACAAATTTTGTAATTGAGTACTGAGAAAAGTTATATGACTAAGTGCCATTTATAAAGGGGCATAACTCTCGAACCTTAGAAGTGACACCACTCTGTTTTTTGTCACAGGGAGCTCGACATAGGGATAGTGATCCGGCGTTTGCGGCGTTAACAAACTTCTTTAAAGCTTCATACATTAGAAGGTGGACGACTTAGATGCTTCATACTTTGTATATAGATGCCTTATGTTATGGAGTTTCCTTGGCCTCATTTTCAATGGTTAAGTGACTACTTGAAAAAAAAGTTTAGATTTTTGTATTGTAAACTTCTCTCTTATTATGAGTAACATGATAACTATATTTGGTATGTATGTATGTTCTGTATCTTCCTCCTTTAGTAGGAGCACCACTATGGGTTATGATGTAAAAAAGAAGAAATTTAACACACTGTATCGGTACAGATTTAATGTGAGCATTTGCCTATCCAGTTTCCTAGCCTGGCCGTGATGGGTCTTACTACCAGAAAGTTAACCTCCCCCAAAACAATAAGTACACTATATCAAAGCATACGAACAAACCCACTCACCTGATTCGCTCATCCTCAAAAATATAAAAATGCATTATATAAAAAACCCACATTATATACAAAATAAAGGATAAGGTCACCCCGGATGCCGCACAAATGCCTAGACAACGAACGGAAAACCGGAGAGGACATACTTGAAATCCAAACCTATACCGCTAAATGCCCAGCTGTATTCCTGGTAGAGGAAAGCCGAAAATCCTACGATAAAGGATCTCGGAAAGAAACTACCGATCCATTAGGGGAACAGCTAAAACCCTCAGACATCAAATAGATTGGTCTGATAGTTTCCCACATGGAAACTACTAATGGATCCAAGCTGACTACATGTCTCAAACAAACCTGAAAATATCTGCAGAAACCTTCCTCAACAAACAAAAATATAATCCAAATCATAAAATATACGATGTAAGGATAATAGTATTTATCCATGAAACTAATTTGACAAAACAATTTCAATGATGTTGAAGGATTCTCTCTGCAAAAAATTTCACGTCCGCTCTCATCGGCATGCTCGACTCGATGTGCGTATCTTGCAAGTTCCTTATTCCCGACAGACAGTTTTTACTTGACCTCACCCTCATTTCATGGATTAGTGAACAAGGTTAAGTGTTGGTGGTCAAGTCCATATCTCAGATACTATAAGCAATAAGTCTATTATGTTTAGTGTATGGAAAGATTGTAAGGTGTACATGTCTTACTGGCAAGTATCATTTGACCTTGACCACATTTTCATGGTTTAGTTGTAATATTCAAGTGTTTGTGTTTTATTCTGTATTTCTTATATTTAAGGCAATAGATCTACTATATTTGTTGTATGGAAATATTTTTTATCAGTCTCACATGTTTTATTTGACCCTGACCTTATTTTCACGGTTCATTGCTCAGTGTTAAGTTTTTGTGTTTTGGTCCATTTTTCTTAAACTATAAGCCATAGGTCAACTATATTTGTTGTTTGAAATTGTAAGGTGTATATGTCTGTCTGGTAGGTATAATCGTACCTTGACCTCATTTTCATCGTTCATTGGTTAATGTTAAGTTTGTACCTTAGATACTGTGAGAAAAAGGTCAACTATATTAAATGCATAGATTGATAGTAAGGTGGACAAATCTTTCTGGCATGTTTTATCTGACCTTGATCTCATTTCATGGTTCATTGGTCAATGTTTAGTTTGCTTGGTTTAGTCTGTTTTTCAACTATAAGCAATAGCTCAACTAAACACATGGAAAAAAAGTATTGCAACACCTTGATTTTTTAAACCTTGAAAAATCAGCCTCTGATTTTAGATAGAATATGATAAAATATTAGTAAAATAATATTGAAACATAGTTAATGATAACAATGATAATAAAAAATGTATGAAAAAAAATGTTTTATCTTACCACAATTTTAATAACAAAAATGAAGTATTTTTTGTACAAAAAATGCATGTTACACCTTTTACTGTAGTCGAACTTTACAATGTCAGACATTTTAAAATTAATCTTAAGATGATTGAAGACATCATGGTTGATCGTTATACACTAAAAAATTAGTACTTGGTGCAGCCTCCATTCAAACGGATGACCGCCTCTTAACGTCTTCTGATTCCAGCCACCAATCGAACAATTTGTTGCTGAAGTAACCGCAACCAATCCTGATGAAGGGCAATGTTTAGTTCATTACGTGTTTGAACTGGGGGTGTTCATTCGCGCACTTTACACCCAATAGTGTCCCATATATACTCGATATGGTTCAAATCCGGGCTACGATCTGGCCAATGAAGATAAACCGACTTCCTTTGGAACAATGGATATTCCTCCACGATGCTAATTTCCAATTTTGGGGAGATCTGCACTACATTGGATACGGGCCACTTTATGCCTGTTCGTAAGCAAAGGTCCCCGAAATGATATTATCGCACGATAACCAGTAGCTATGATTCGATCTCGAGCAGTTCCTGTTTAAAGTCTCCTGTATGGCAACCAATCTCTTTTTAGGATTGTATTGTTTGCAATGGATTTCCTTCTGACCAACCTTCATTATACTTGATTTTCCCTAGCAGATGTTATATGGGGTCTTCTTGATCTGAGAAGGTCTTTAACATCGTTTGTTGCCTGATTTTTATTCTCAAAACGACTTATACTGGAATGGTGATGACCAAAAATACGTGCAATTGTCACAGCGACATACCTGCTTCTCTCATGCTGATAATCTGCCATCTTGCTGCAGTTAAGAGTTCTGGAGGACCCATTACAAGGTGTCAATCACATAACTTTATAAACTTGGTTATCTAAAGTGTTGAAAAATATGAGGATAAACACATCTGTTTTATTGTTTACGGGTACGGTAGCTGCATGTGCAGATAAGAACTTATCGAGTCAATATTTATTTATTAAACTCAGGTGAGATTTTTTTTTTTTTAAACTAGTTCTGTTTCAACAAATTATATCACCAAAAAATAGAGTGTTTTTTTTAATTTGAATTTCAATCTGGCCTTTGTTAGTCTTGTATTATTTTAATTTTAGTTTCTTGTGTACAATTTGCAAATTAGTATGGCGTTCATTATCACTGAACTAGTATATATTTGTTTAGGGGCCAGTTGAAGGACGCCTCCGGGTGCGGGAATTTCTCGCTACATTGAAGACCTGTTGGTGACCTTCTGCTGTTGTTTTTTTCTATGGTCGGGTTGTTGTCTCTTTGGCACATTCCCCATTTCCATTCTCAATTTTATTAAATGCCTTTCCATTCTCAATACTATATTCTAAATTGTGTTTTTTTGAGATTTTTAAATTAATAATTAAATAATGGGTTTAAAATTTGACCTTAAATAAAAACCGTGACCTCATTTTCTTGGATCATGTTAAGTTTATGTGAAACTTGTAGTAAAACTTTATATTTAGGACTATCGACATAAATCAATGGTCAGTAAAGAAGATGAAACATTTCAGTGTGTGAACTCTTGTGTATATTGATTAGACCATTGGTTTTCCTATTTAAATTGTTTTACGCTAGTCGTTTTGGGGTCCTATATAACTTAGTGTTTGGTGTGAGCCAAGGCTTTGTGTTGAGGGCCGTACTGTCACCTATAATTGTTAACTTTTTGTACCTTGCAATTTGGATAAGACTTGTTGCATTGGCACTCATACCTCATCTTCTTATTTATATAGATTAAAGAATGTATCTCCTCTGTGGGGCATAAAAATAGGCTTTATCATTACTGCAAGAATTGTTGGTTAAGAAATATGGGGAGATGAGATTAACAACTATACCTCAAATTAGGGACCAAATTCACAGATATGAAAAAGTTGCTTTGTTGCAAATTTTAATTTTAATAGCAGTCTTTTTATTACAATAATAACATAGAACCTTTTACAACAAAACAAGTATTTAATTATTCTTTAATAACCATAAAAACTATGCTTTCTGAATATATAAGATTTTTCAAGATTCAACAAATATTTTTTTTTGTTATTGAACTACATATACTTTCATTTATGAATTTCAAGTTGGATTTGTTGAAATATTAGTCTTTATTGCTTTTTGAAATAAACATACATTTGTATTAGATTCCTTAAAACAGTTTAAGATATATATACCTTTTAAACCAATGATTACTGCGGGGTATTTTTTGTGTAGATAAAGAAAGGCAAAATTGGTACTGGTGTTCAAAAGTCATAAAGCTATATAGAGAAAACAAGAGGTTACAAGTTAAAACTGAGGGAAACACATCAACTATAAGAGAGAAAAAATAACAACAGAAACACTGAAGTGCAACAAAAACAAATTTATTAATACAATTATCTTTATCTAGATGAGATTTACAACATATCTTTAAATGAAAAATTTGATTTGTTTCAAATCTTTAAACTTAATTATTACACCAGGGTTTTCGATATCATAAACTAGTCAAAACATTTACTAAATTTTATCATCGGTATAAGGACATCATTCGTAAATATAGCTCAACATGCAGACTTCTTATACGTTCAGGTATTTCACATCCAATTTTTTATGGAAATATTCTTTATAAAGCACAAAGGTGTCAGTATTCACCTCAAAAACTAACAAAACCTTTGAAGAGACTTATTAAGAAGGGATATAGTTACGAGACTGTTGTCAGGTCATTAAAGATTGCATATTTTGGCGTTAATATTGATTCACTTATAGGGTCTTTGCATCGGAACTAAACACATTTATTCAAAAACCAGTTGTTGGCATGACACGGGTTATGTTCTTCTCATATATGTTATGATGGTATGATACTAAACCCCTAACGGGAAGGATTGTGCCTGATGTTCATATGATGAAATCATAATCTTTCAGTCAGTTTAATTGAAGTCTGGAGCTGGCATGTCAGTTAACTGCTAGTAGTCTGTTGTTATTTATGTATTATTGTCATTTTGTTTATTTTCTTTGGTTACATCTTCTGACATCAGACTCGGACTTCTCTTGAACTGAATTTTAATGTGCGTATTGTTATGCGTTTACTTTTCTACATTGGCTAGAGGTATAGGGGAAGGGTTGAGATCTCACAAACATGTTTAACCCCGCCGCATTTTTGCGCCTGTCCCAAGTCAGGAGCCTCTGGCCTTTGTTAGTCTTGTATTATTTAATTTTAGTTTCTTGTGTACAATTTGGAAATTAGTATGGCGTTCATTATCACTGAACTAGTATATATTTGTTTAGAGGCCAGTTAAAGGACGCCTCCGGGTGCGGGAATTTCTCGCTACATTGAAGACCTGTTGGTGACCTTCTGCTGTTGTTTTTTCTATGGTCGGGTTGTTGTCTCTTTGGCACATTCCCCATTTCCATTCTCAATTTTATTTTTTACAGAGTTTGTCTTTAGTGCCGTGTGGAGGCAGTAGAGTGCCTCCCCGTGCTTCAGGTTTATGCTCTTATAATATACTAGATTATGGAGTGTGTGTCCGAGCGAGAACTGCTCTAGTTCATTACTTTAGGAATATTTATCAAAAAGCAGTATTTCAATATTCAGCCCCATTCTACTATTTAGTCAGCCATCAGTCCTACCCTGATATACCCTATCTTTTTCGGGTAATTAATACTGATAGCGTTTGACATTTTTAGCCGAACAGATTTATCAATTTTACATAACTTAAATTATTGTATGCTGGTTCACATTCTGGACGCCAGTCTTTGCTCCTTTATAATATAATTCACTAACAAAAAACAATTATGAAGCTTAGAAATGGAAAAATATTAGATACTAAACTTGTTCAAAGGGTATCTACACGTCTCAATCTTCAAAATCGGTTATCTAAAAATACTACCATCGCTAACATTTTTAACAATAAAAATCGTGGTTACCCTTCTATCGATAAGTGTCATGCCAAAAAATGACTTACATGTCCCCGTCTTTCCACCAACAATACGGTTAGGTCCACGTTTAATGGTCGCACATTTCTTTGAATTTTGAAACTGATATAACTTGAAAAACAAACAGTATTATTTATTTACTCACATGAAACAAACCGGGATGTGGTATTCAGTACGTAGGAGAAACTGGACGATATTTATCTAAACGCACTCAAGAACACCTGTATCGTTTTAAAAGACCCAATAAATTAAAAAGTATCATTTACCAACACCTTAAGAAGCACAACCATCCTTTTAAATATTTAGCAGTTCAACCTTTAGAAGTAGTAAATAAGCAGCCTGGTGAATCTCATTCAAAGTTTGTACGATCACGGAAAATAATTGAATTAAATTGGATTAAAAAATTACAGACAGTCTACCCTCTCGGTCTTAATGATAATATCATGGGAATTGGTAATATATCTAGAACCGATTCCGTTAACATTTTGGATATAGTTTCTAAAACTGTTCGTAAAAACCGTTCTCACGGTCGTAGGACAAATCGCAATCAAAGAAAATTTCGGACCAATCATACCAATATTTCGGATCTAATTTCTATTTCAAAAAACAACGGCAGACATTATCTGTTAACAAAACTCTGTTCATTACCGGTTAATAAGTTAAATAAAATTTTGGAGGATTGCAACACAATTTCATATAGCAGTCCTAAGTATGAAATTGTTCAAATTATTATGGCATATTGTTATTCTAAACTATTTCCCAAAATTGATCGCCCTGAAGATCATAAAAAACATTTTATTAAAATAAAGTATGTCAATACAGGTTTTGATTTTGTAAATATTGCCGGTATATTTAACGACCATTCTGTTAAAGAACAAATTCCTGGATATTTTGACAATACTGAGCTACCTCTTATTTGTTATATTTACAAGAAATCTACCCGGAAATTTGTGTTTAATTATAGTCAACTGTGTAAAGATATTAATATCAGTGAAAATACACCTACTTCATGTAATTGTAGTACCTCCGAATATATTTATGGACCCATTTCCCATGTTATAACAGGAGATCTTAACATCGTTCAAGACCGAGAGTTAAAATCATTCCTCAGTAAAGGACCTAAATATCGTCCCCCGTCAATTATTAATTGG
This sequence comes from Mytilus edulis, assembly GCA_019925275.1. Taxonomy (NCBI): domain Eukaryota; kingdom Metazoa; phylum Mollusca; class Bivalvia; order Mytilida; family Mytilidae; genus Mytilus; species Mytilus edulis. The sequence continues at coordinate 62,136,131 of CM034351.1, read as the reverse complement.
AATGAGTGTCGTAATATCACCCACGACTCACTCCACACTTACTGTATGAAATGGATAAAACGGGAAAAAGCTGACAAAAAATCTTTGGACTCTTTTTTTAATTCAGTAATGAAGATAGTTGATATACGTATTCAACATTTTAAAGAACATTTTACTATTAACAATAACCACAAAAACCTATTTCTCGTATCAAACATAAACTAAAAGAACTAGCCAAGAAATTTGTTTTTGTCCCGGCCGATAAAGCTGCTAATAATATTATTATTGTTTGACGTAAATTTTACATTGAGGTTCTGAAAAAAGAAATCACCAATTCACCAACATTCCAACTGACTCCATTTTCAGAAGACGACATCTGTAACAAACATAAACTTTTAGCTACCGCTTTACAAGCAGAGCCAAATACAATGAAAGTCCCAACTATGTACTGGCTTCCGAAGCTACACAAAACACCTTACAAATATAGATTTATTTCGTCTTCAAGCCATTGTTCCACTACTAAATTGTCTATTCTTCTTACCAGCACACTTGGTACAATTAAAAACCTGATAATAAATTGTTCAAATAAGGCCTTCGAAAATAGTGGAATTAATTACTTTTGGAGTGTCAAGAACTCGTTGGAAGTACTTGATAAATTGCATGCTTATATTGGTGATTTTAAATCTGTTCAAAGTTTTGATTTTTCTACCCTGTATACCACATTGCCTCACATTCTCATTAAGAAAAAATTCACACACCTAATTAAATGGGCATTTAAAAAGTCAGAATGTGAATATATATGTTCAAACTCTTTTAGGTCATTTTTTAGTAGCAATAAACAAAAAACTATGTCAATTGGACATGCTTTGATACTATATATGCCCTTGAATTTTTACTAGATAACATTTTTGTTCGCTTTTGGGATTCCGTATATCGTCAGATTATCGGAATTCTAATGGGGACTAACTGTGCACCACTTATTGCGGACCTGTTTTTGTATTGCTATGAGTTACAATTTATGACAAAAATAAGCAAAGACCCATCGAAACAACATCTTATAAACAAATTTAATAATACTTTTAGATATTTGGATGATATTTTGGCTCTCAATAATGACGACTTCAGTATGTATATTAAAGAAATTTATCCTGTTGAACTTACTTTAAATAAAGCTAATACTAACAATGACCACTGCCCTTTCCTCGATCTTGATATCTATATCACTAACGGAAAGCTGAATACTAAAATTTATGATAAAAGAGATGATTTTTCATTTCCTATCGTTAATTATTCATTTTTAGATGGTGACGTTCCCTTGTCACCATCTTACGGTGTTTATATATCTCAACTTGTACGATTCGCTCGTGTATGTAACAATGTTTTAGATTTTAACGAGAGAAATTTATGTATTACTGAAAAATTATTACACCAGGGTTTTCGATATCACAAACTAGTCAAAACATTTACTAAATTTTATCATCGGTATAAGGACATCATTCGTAAATATAGCTCAACATGCAGACTTCTTATACGTTCAGGTATTTCACATCCAATTTTTTATGGAAATATTCTTTATAAAGCACAAAGGTGTCAGTATTCACCTCAAAAACTAACAAAACCTTTGAATAGACTTATTAAGAAGGGATATAGTTACGAGACTGTTGTCAGGTCATTAAAGATTGCATATTTTGGCGTTAATATTGATTCACTTATAGGGTCTTTGCATCGGAACTAAACACATTTATTCAAAAACCAGTTGTTGGCATGACACGGGTTATGTTCTTCTCATATATGTTATGATGGTATGATACTAAACCCCTAACGGGAAGGATTGTGCCTGATGTTCATATGATGAAATCATAATCTTTCAGTCAGTTTAATTGAAGTCTGGAGCTGGCATGTCAGTTAACTGCTAGTAGTCTGTTGTTATTTATGTATTATTGTCATTTTGTTTATTTTCTTTGGTTACATCTTCTGACATCAGACTCGGACTTCTCTTGAACTGAATTTTAATGTGCGTATTGTTATGCGTTTACTTTTCTACATTGGCTAGAGGTATAGGGGGAGGGTTGAGATCTCACAAACATGCTTAACCCCGCCGC